>APFE031392055.1:0-13007 GCA_000404065.3 Pinus taeda
ATATCATTTGATCCGACATCATGTTGAGGCCAAAACAATCCATCTCCGCCATTGTTCCACAAATGAGCAAGTTGCAAACATCTTCACCAAAGCACTTGGAAGAGAAAAGCTTAAAAGATTCAGAACGATGCTTGGACTCACCAACATCCCTTCAGATTAAGGGGGGGAATGTTGACACCTAATCCGAAACGGATGGGTGAACTGGACAGTCATCCAGAAGATGAACTGATCCATCATATTTGTGTATATAAATGTATGATAGCTAATGAATAAGATATCAGTTTCTCTCGCTCATTCTGGAGTTACCCTGGCCTGACAAATTTAAAGTGGGCGGTGGGATGCCCTGCTTTTTTAAAGTGGACGGTGGGATGTTTTTTCTTGATGGAGAAATTTCGAAGGAATTTTTTGGAAGGACTCCTTCCATGTGGATATCTCTACCATATTCTTCGGCATTCTTGCTGAATGGTGTGTTGGCTGGAGTTCGGCCCCGTGGGGCCCTTGGCTATGGAAAGACAATAATCTCTGGTCAAGAAAATTTCCCTTGGCTATGGAAAGACAATAATCTCTGGTCAAGAAAATTTCTGCATTGAACATATCACCCGTGCTTTCTATGCAGCCTTTGAACCTGGTGGAAATAGAAGATTAATGTGGTTCACTATACTCATGGGGGTTATTGTTTAAATGTACCGTGTCACACGCTTTGTTTTAATGCGATACTGATTTTATTTTTTTAAGTTTTACTCTATTTGTTTTTAGGAGTTTTAAAGTTTTATTCTATTTTTTTAGGAGTCGTTTATTGAGCCAGAGGAATTTTCTGGATAGTTAAAAGTGGCTAGAATCTGGTTAAAAAAAAATTCAAAAAATCTTGTAGAGGCAGTGTTTGAATCATATTTTTGATGGTGGAAATGGATTCAGCACCATCAAAAACGTTTAGGACACCTAAAATTTTGGAGTTTAACAACTATAACTTGGATTTACAAAAATCCTCGCCGGATTTTCTCTAAATATAACCAGAATTTCCATAACTTTCTGAGCAACTCCTCAGAATAATCACACTACGATATTTTTTTTATAAAGTCAAAAAAAAATCTTATCTCATTTTACTTTCTTTACGGATAAAGAATAGAAATGCATATATGTATATGTATGTGGAAAGTATAATGGACCTAAAAATTATAGAATGGAAACTATTTTATTTTCATTATATAGTTTTTACTACGCTGGTTTTATTTTCTTCGTTAATAACGCTTACATTATGAATTCTTTAAACTAAAATAATATATTTAAATAAGTAAGTTTAATAAATTAATAAAATATAATTTTATTTTAAATGCTATTACCATCCCGAGTTATATATTTGAATTTACTTCTCGTTTTTAACGCTTGCATTTATGAATTCTTTACAGAAAATGATATATTTAAATAATAAATTTAATATAACAATAATAATTAACATTTATAAAAACCATTTTTGATTTAACCAGTTTTAAGAAAGTAAAGAATTACTTCACGTTAAAATTTTATTTATTCATTTATAGTGCACAGCTCACGTGGTCGGGGAGGAGGACTTTCCCGCTCCCCACCCTTGATCGAATCCCGTTGTATGGTCGCGCTGCACTGTAGTCTATGAGTTTCATCAAGTTTCTGTATATATGTGAAATTGCGTTTAGCCGCTCCGTCAGTATGTTGTGTTGCCTGCGTGTAACAGATGTTGGTTACAATTCTGATGTACAGATGATATAAATATTGTATATGTTGCTTCTTCAGGGGATGCCCTTACACCCCTGAACAAAATATATATATATATATATATATATATATGTAATTGTGTTTTCAACAGTATATATATTTTATTTAAATAATTTTATAAATTATAATATTTGTTGCAATTTAAAAGTTTATAATGGTGATAATAGTTAAATTTCAAAATATATTATTAATTAAGATTTAAGAGTTTATGGTTGTGATGATAACTGTTAATATTTATTATTCAATTAGATTTGGTTAAGTTAATCTAATTGCGTATAGTTTAGGTGAATAAAGAAATAGAATTATCATACACGAGCGATATCCCGTGTACCTGGGATGGCGCGTTGTTTGCCTCCCTACCCAGGTTTGACCCATAGTTACATGTTGCATTGTCGTATGCAGCTATTGTAATCTTCGGATATTGTATATAATGTGTATATTGTGATATGGGGTTAATATAATTCTTCTGCTGAGGGACTTACCCCCCTCATTTTTAAAAAGAAATAGAATTATATAATTAAAAGGATCCATCATTTAGAACTGGTATTTCTTGATTATTTAAAGATTTATGGATCATGATACTAAAGGTTTAATTATATACAAATTTTTAAATCCTAATATTAGAGAATTACAATTATGGGTCAAAACGATCCATCATCTAAGATTGGTAACTCTTGATTATTTAAAGGTTCATTGCAAGGATTATAGTAATAAAGATTTCACCATATCACGATATAATCAATCCTTTCATCTAGTGCTCAATGCGACCTTGCTCATGTTAGTACCCAAAACATGTCACTCTGAATCACCTTAGGGCATCAGACATATATTTTTATGTAACGTGATTTACAAAATCATATCCACACTAATGCTCAATAGATTGAAACCCCTTCTTCCTTCCCTTATCTCTCCTTCTCAATCAAGATATGTTGAAGGTAGACAAATCGTAGATTGCATTATAGTGGTGCAAGAGATCCTACACTCTCTCAAGATCACCAGACGTTCGGGTATGTTCCTCAAACTTGATCTATCTAAGGCATATGATTGTATAAGTTGCACGTTCCTAGGTTAGATCCTCAACGCTTTTGGATTCACAGAAAATTGTATAACATGGGTCCTCTCCATCATTTCAATTGTCTCTCTTGTAGAAATTATGTGTAGATCTTAAACTACTCATACAATTTACTAAATCACAAGACTCAAATCTATTATATTGCTCTATCAAATTTAATTCACAATCTAGAACACATATCATAAGCATGCATTCAAGAAATAACACACATACAAAGAGATTTATCTACAGGAAAGAAACTGCTCAAAACCCCTTCCTATATGTATTGCATTAATTAAAAAATAGAGTCGAATACATATGCTTGCTCAAGTCTGAGCACAATATGCAAGTGTATAGTCTATTTATCTTCCAGATTGACTGACTATGGCCAAACTTTAAGAAAATCAAGCCCTACAAACTCCTATTTCCTTGCACTATTCCTTGATGAATTAGACCCCTATTAATTAGGAAATTCCTTAATTAGATTGCACAATTCCTTTAGGATAATGCTCTGACTGCATGCACCACTTGTACACATTGGAATAATCTACAATTGATATTACAATGCCTTCGAACCTCCACCGCAACTAGGTAACTCGAATTCTCTGCATGCACAAATTAATTTGGGTTGATTGATCAATTAATTGGTTGATCATTGATTGTGACTGAAGTCACACTCCACAACTTGACCTTCCACTAGTTCCTCTAATAGTTAGAACTAGTTTAACTGACAATATCAATTTAACTTAATTATATTGCTACAAATGAGCAATCACTCATGCTTAACTGAACTCAATTCTTCCAACACGAATTAATAACTAAGCTAACAGGGTGATACAAGTTAAATCATCCAAGTTATCTGTTGAAATGGAAATTTGAATTTTCTCTAGTTTGACTAAGGAAAATCAAATTGATATTTTCTTGCTGCATTTTCAACACTCCCTTTCAATAAGAAAGGGATTACCACCCACCCCTATCATGCCTCCATGGAATTTATTTCATCCAACTCCTCTCATTGTTGATGTTTCTACTGCAACATATGCAAATGAGAAGCAAAAAAAAGTAACATTGAATCAATTTGCAACTATCTACTGGGAAAATTGTGTTGTTGTTGACTCTTCTACTAAGCCTCCTACTCCGTTGTGAACACTCCTTTTCACTCCTCGGTATCTAACTAAAATTGATCCTCTTGTTACTGAACATTGTGGGCCCTTGTAGCAAGGGTAATGATCCATGAGGAGAACGCCTCAATGGACCCTGCTCAAATTTCTGCAATTTCTAGGACTAGGACTTCACATCATCCCACATCACACCTGGAGGTATAGTTGCATGTGCTCCCTCTGCTCTCTTAGCTCGAACTCTGCCTCTACTGGAGGTCTCTGCTTGAGTGGGTGTCTCCACTCTTCCTCTAGTATGCTTCTCCACAACTTCCTGATGCTCCATTTTGAGAGGTAAATCATGCTCCCTCTCAACCACCATGTCTCTAACATTTTCTTTGCTCCTCAAGGTTTTGAATGCATATTCTACCTCAAGTGCATACAGGTTCTTGATTCGAGCATCGATCTTCTTCACCTACCCTGTGACTATGTGTCTCAAGAATGCTTTCCCTTTGCTGAAGATCACATCCTAACCATAGTCTTCCAAAAATTCTACAAAGATAAGATTTTTTAGGCTTGGAATGAACATCACATCCTTGAGTTTGAGAGGGGAGACTAACTCCCTATGAAAGGTGACTATACCAATATCAGTGGCATTGTATCTTTTGTTGTCTCCAAACTCAATGTTCATCTAGAGATATTTCTCCTCCAAGTCACTAAAAATTTATCAACTCCTCGTGATTTGGAATGAGGCACCTGAATCCAACTACCACACACTTCCCATAACCATGTTGACCATGAATGTGATCAGGGTGAAGTCAAGCTTGAACTGTGAAGCCAAATCTTCACCTGCTACTATTGCATAATCCTTCTTGCTATACCTTTTGTGTGGACAATTAGTGCCATAGTGAATGAATTCATGACAATTAATAATTTAATTTTGGACAAGTATTTCTTCTTTCCCTCTTGGCTGGAATCAACCTCACCTTGGGACTTCTTTCCCTTGGCCTTCATTCCTTTTCCCACTAGATAAAATTCCTCTTGATCTACTCCTTTAGATGAAGTACCATCTCTGGTATTTCACCTGAATTCCTCCTATACCAAATCAGACCATAAGCCTTCCCTGTTTGGCAGTTTCTCCCTCCCATTCATTGAATCTTGGTAGTAGTGATAGCTCTTGGGAAGGCCTAGAAGGGCTAGGCTTACTAAATCATCATCTTAAATTGTAACACCAACTCCTTCAAGTTCATCACGACATTGTGTGAACCTGCTCATATACTACTAAATACAGTCATTCTTCTGCATCTTGATATTTAGAATTTTATCCTTAAGGACCAGCTTCCTATGGTCGCTCCTAATCTGGAACAGATTTATCAAGGCCTTCCACATTTCATAAGAAATTTCTTTCCTGTGGATATTTGAGACAATGTGATCCTATACTCCCTCCAATATTATTCTCCTCGCCTTGGCTACACACTTCTTCCATTTTACTAGATCCTGGATATCAAATGATCCTGGTTTTGGAATGTCATTCTCAAAAAATTCCTTCAATCCATTGTCTTCCAACACTACCTCCATGTGGTCTTTCCAAGCAGCAAAATTTGAGCTACCATCAAGGGCATACTCAAGTTTTACTCCATATAAATCCATCCTTCTAGCTCTTCTTCCCAAATCTGAGGACATCCTGCTACATTGAACTACAAATTCGAACCTCCTTAGAAACAAATTTAAAATTCTTGTTCTAATGTGAATCCTGCTATGATACCATGTAAAAATTATGTGTATATATGAAAATTTTCATGAAATTTACTAAATCACAAGACTCAAATATACTCTACTATTATGTAGAATTCAATTCACAATCTAGAACACATATCATAAACATGCATCAAGAAATAACACACATAAACAAATATTTATCTAGGGGAAATCAACTGTTCAAAACCCCTTCCTATTTGTATTGCATTAATCAAAGAATAGAGATGAATACATATGCTTTCTCAAGCCTGACCACAACCTGCAAGTGTATAGTCTATCCCTTTGCCTCATTAACTGACTCTTGCCAAAAATTAAGAAAATTTCAAGCCCTCCAAGATCCTATTTCCTTGCATTGTTCCTTGAGGAATTAGGCCCCTATTAATTAGGAAGTTCCTCAATTAGATTGCGTAATTCCTTTAGGTTGATCCTCTGAGTGCATGCACCACTTGTACACATTGGAATAGTCTACAAATGGTAGTACACTACCTTGGAACCTCCACCTCAACTGGGTAACTTGAATTCTCTGCATACAACAATTATTTTGGGTTGATTGATGAGTTAAGTGGCTGATCACTGAGTGTGACTAAAGTCACGCTTCACTACTTGACCTTCCACTAGTTCCTCTAACAAATAGAACTAATTTAACTAACAATAGCTAAATTTAACTAAATTAGATTGCTACAAATTAGAAATCACTCATAATTAACTGAAATCAAGTCTTATAACTTGAATAAGTAAGCTAAGAGGGTGACACAAGCCATGTCACTCAATTTAACTCAACCAATGTTTCTGCTGAAATGGAAATTTGAATTTTCTCTAGTTTGACCAAGGAAAATCAAACTGAGATTTTGTTGCTACATTTTTAACATCTTTTTCAATTTTAATTAATGGGTCTCCCTTAAGAACTTTTACTTCCTCAAGAGGCTTGAGGCAAGGGGATCCCCTATCACCTTTTCTATTTATCTTGGTTATGGAAGGTTTAGGCAGAATGTTCAAAAAATTTAGTGAGTCGGGGTATATTTACGGTCTCCGGTTATTTGGTGAGGACCTTCCAATCTCACATTCAAAGTTCATGGATGATTTGATTATTTTTGGACTACCAACTACTAAGGAGTTGAAAATAATATGGAGGCTCCTACAAATTTTTATGGATGCCTTTGGTATGGAAAATAATGTTGAAAAAATAGGTCTTTTAACTGTGCCTTGGTAAAATGATTGGAGTTAACAGAGGATCCCTTCCCTCCAAATATCGTGGAGTGATCTTGGTGTTATACGATAATAGAATATCCTCTTGGGAATATTTAATTGATAGGTCACGTCGCAAAATTAATAACTGAACCTATAAAGCAATTAATTACCCGAGTTGGTTGATTCTCCCGAGAAGAATGTTACAAGCCCTACCAAATCATTAGCTCTCCACAATGCCTATCCCAATTATGATGTTGAATCATTTAAAATATGTATAGATCAACTTCCTTTGGAAAGGTTCACCTAAAAAACATAAGTGGGATTTGGTGGGATGGCATAAGTTGACTCTACCTAAGGTAGAAGGTGGTTTAGGATTGAGTGATCTTATTCTCATTAGCACAACATATGCTATGAAATTATGGTGGAAATGGGTACAGGGGGGACCCCAAGTCTGGAAGGAAATCAGGTCACGAAAATACATTGCCTTAGACATACATGAAAATCAACTATGTTTCGATGGGGAGATTAAAGGGTCAGGACTATGGAACTTGGATTCCTAGACCAAAAATTGGGTCAAGAAAAAGGCCTGCTAGGAAATTGGCAATAGCTCATCCGCTGCCTTCTGGCAGTAATCATGCAACAATATCATATTCTGCAAGTCAATTATCACTTTTGAACAATCAAGGAACTCACTCAATCACAAGGATCTTACCATGTTATGGATTTCTCGAAACTACACGATGGAGACCAAATTTGGTGATGGTGGAAGATTCGAGATGATTGGTGCACATCGCAAGATCAAACACATGGTAATATCCAATGGAAAGAATATAGTTGGATGCTAGAGAATCGTCAAATTCGCATATCTCAAAAACAAAATATCCTAATGTTGGCATTATTATACAAGTATTGTCATTGATGGCAACTCTGTAGGTCAACTCAATTTTGGTAAGAGGCTAACAGGAACATTCAGAGGCAATAGGGCAGTGGTACAGAGGATCAGGAAGATGGAACTAAGCTCTATGGATCAGAATAAAGAATTTAAAGGAAGAAGATGATGTAAGAGCAGTTTAAGAGATACACGTAGGTTCACTTAGTCCAAGTAGTGTATACACGCAAGCACTCAAAACAGAAATAGCGTATAACGTACACACGCTTTCCCACAGAAGGCAAACCGCGTACATGTTGAAAACCATGGTTATGGTCCAAGGTATCTTTGGACCATGATATTGACCCTCGGTATTTAGTCTGAGGTATTTGGTCCGTGGTATTCGATCCAAGGTATTGGTCCTAAGTGGATTCGGACCATGGTATTGAGAAAGGCCAAAAACCATATAAAGAAGAGAGGATCATAAGGCCATATGCGCAAGTGAATAAGATTCTAAGGAATACTTCTATCTGAAGTATATTTTATGTTGCAGGGTTATGTTTGGGACTAGATCTAAAATATTTATGTGCACCTTGAGTTCAATATTGGATCAGGATCATGAGACCTGAAATGACTTATTCTTGAATGATCTAATATTGGTTGAGGCTAGATTTGATGATTTGCATTTGTTTTATTTGTTATCTATCATGATCTAGATTTTTCTGAAGTCTGAAATTGCAGCAAAGTTCTGAGTCAATATTTGCAAATCTGTACACAGGTTCGTCTCGGCAAAATAACGTATACACACAGGTTCTGTTATTTCAAGTAGCGTATAAAAAAGAAAGGCTTGATGTTCAAATATGATTGATCTATCATATCAATATCGCTGATTTATTGCTGCTATTTTATTGTTGTCTGTCAATGAAGTCCTCTTAGATCTGAATGTAAATCTGAATGCATAAGGAGGTCGATATTTGATTGATTGTATAAGTGAGAAGAATTGTTTTCTGTTTCCTGTTTGTGTAAAGTTCTGCAAGTTGATAGTAGATGTTTAGTACACTGCTGGTTGGTACAATTTGAGATTCTGAGATTTTATGATTCATAATCTTTAGAGGTATACACAGGTTGGGTTGAAGGAAGTAGCATATACACGCAAGTTTTCTTCATTGAAGTAGCATATACAATTTGACACATGAATTTCTTAGGTCTTAGTTGGTTTTGGATGTTGATACAGGTTTCTGGGTTCAGCACAGTGTTTTGATGATAGTGATCTGATTGTTTTAGATTAACTACATGTTAACTGATGAAGTTTGAGTTTCTAAATTTCTGATGGGTTATTAATGAGTCAAGGTCTTCATATGCTTTGATATGTGCCAGGAGCATCCAGTCTGAAAATTCATGAAACTTGGTCCCTGTTAGAAGAGTGAAGTTTTCTGTAGGTTGGCACCTACGTACTATTAAACATATTGGTTAGTACAAGAGCTAGGGGGTTGTAGCTCCCTTCCAGTAGAAGATGGAGAACGAGAGAAGGTTTTAACCTTCTACAAGTAGAATCCTGCATACTGGTATGAGTCTGCACTAGTACAAGATTGTAAACATATTTTCTTATTATTAAAAGATGACAGAGACAACAACAGTAGGTGGTTTTCACCCACATTGGGTTTCTACCTTAAATCTTGGTGTTCATGTGTGTTGCTTATGTGTAATGGTTTATTATGTTTATACTACACATGGTTACTCTTTAATGATTGATGAAGTACTAATGCACTAATTAAAGATCAACATATGATGAATTAACTGAATCATAAGTGTACTGCATAAACGTTGGTTTTCTTAAAGACAGTTGCATGTACACAATAGTTCCCCTCTTTGAAGTAGTGTATATAAATCTGATTATGAAAAAGAAAAATTATTGATTTGATAATACTGATTCACCCCCCCTCTCAGTATTATTTCCAACATTTGGAATCAAAGCCAAGTTCTTCAAAAGAAGCTTGATCGCTTGAAGGAAGATCCATCAAGATGAATAATCATGAAAGCATGGGATCCATCAGATCAACAATCTTCGATGGGAGAAACTTTTTTTATTGGAAAATAAGAACCACGACCTATCTACAATCTCTTGGAATAGATGTCTGGGAAATTGTGGAAGGAGGATATAAATTTCCAAAAGCAATTCCTACAAACGTGACAGGTAAAAAGCAATATGAAACCAATGCCAAAGGTGTCAATACTTTATTGGGAGGTTTGTCACAATGATAGTTTTTCAAAGTCATGTAGCTCAAATCATCCAAAGAGATATGCGACAAAATCATTCAGAGCTACGAAGGAGACTCTGAGGTAAAATGTGCTAAGCTTCAAACTCTCAGAATTTAGTATGAAACTCTTAAGAAGCATAATGATGAGAATATAGCTAGTTACTTCTTACGTATAGATGCGGTTGTTAATTGTATGAAGAATCTGGGTGAAGAAATAAAGGAAGTTACCTTAGTTGAGAAAATTTTGAGATCCTTGTCTACTAAATTTGAATCAAAAGTGTCTTCCATAGAAGAAAAACAGGATCTACAGAATATCACTATGACATAGCTTCATGAAATCCTAACTGCTTTTGAGATGAGAAAATGAGGTCCATCAAACACAATGAATCTGGACACATTTCAGAAGAAGAAGATGAAGTAAATTTTGTCATGAAGCTTTGACGGTGTTCTGGAAGGTTAAGAGGTAAGCTACCTTTCAAATTCTTGCTTGTGGTAGAGTCGGTCATTATGTTGCCATATGTCCTCATAAATATAAATATGAAAAAGGAAAGGAATATGCAAAATGGAATAGGAAACAAGTTGTGAATAGAAGGAGTTGCTATACTCATGAAGATAGCGATGGTTTATCTAATAGTGATGAAAATGAAACAGGACAAGATTACAAACTTCTCATGGCTTATGATAGTGATGATTTTTGGGATATTTTAGAAGAGGATAGTGATGGTTTATCTAATAGTGATGATTACAGACTTCTCATGGCTTATGACAATGATGATTTTTGGGATGCTTTATAAGAGGAAAATTTTCATGAAGAAACATCTAAACTCAAAATTTGTTTAGAAGAAAAGAATATGATCATCGATACCTTGACATACCAACTTGATGAAAAAGAAAAACACAATGAAAAACTAGAATGTGAAATTGTGGGTCTAAGAAAAGATCTTGAGAAAACAAAATCTTTCAATATTAGATTTGCTAAAGGATCAGAAACTTTCAATGAAATTATCAAAGTTCAACGTTCTCCTTTGATAAAGACAGGTCTTGGATATACTAAAGAAGCATCTCAATCACAGAAGGCATCAACCTCCACCAAAAGCTATCTTGATGTAGCAAAAACCAATGAATAGTATGACAGTCATCAACAAAGGCATAAAGATGATCATCAGGTAAATCATACTCAATTTGCTCCAAGGATTAATATCAATAGAAGCCACAACCAACCTCAGGCAAATCATACTCAATTTTCTCCAAAGATGAATATCAATAGAAACTACAATCATCAGGTAAATAGATTTGATAGTCGTAGAAACTTCTTTAATGGGCAATGTTTTTCATGTCATAATTTTAGGCACAAAGCTGCTCAATGTGTTGCTTACAAAGCCATCATGACTAGAGAAGCACGAAATCAAAGCAATGTAACAGGGATCAAAAGAAGTTCTTATAGTAACTTTTCTCCTCTTGAAAATGAAATAGAATGCTCAATTTGTAACAACTTTGGTCATGAAGAATCTGAATGCATGAGCAAATTTTGGCAAACTGTTGAAAATAGCAACAAGAAATGCTAAAAATAACATTGTTATATATAGCATTTCAGGTACCAGTGTGGAAAATAGCAACAAGGAATGATAAAATAGAAATGCTAAAAATAGCATTTCTATAAATAGCATTTCAGGATATATTCCAATTTTAACTAGTCCCTGAATTAAAATTGAGAATTAAAGTTTGAATTTAGTCTCACTAGATTTTTGAAAAATAATTAATTAATTCATCTTGAGTTTATTAGTTGGAGAAAATCAAACATGTAGTCTTTGTGAAGACATGCAACAATTATCCCTTTGATTGAGGAAGTTATCCCTTAATTAAGGAGATAAGGATGAGTTGTATTTGAGTTGTAATTAGTTAGCTCAGTTAACTGAGTTAAGTCTAGTTAAATTAATTCCAAACAATTGGAGTAACTAATTATGAGTTCAGTCAGTTAATGCATGCATGCATCCAACTAGTGTTCTCCAGATAATTGAATATTCTCTCATAGATAACTCATGCATGTCTGTTAGATAAAGACTCAGTTGAGATTAAAGGAAGGGACAATGTATTATCAATTGGAGGAATTTTCCTATAAAGGAAACTCATCCATGCAGAAGGAATTATCTCCTTCAGGATTGTGCAGTTATTTCAAAGGCCAGTGCTGTGTGTGAGAGGATTATTCACACAAGTTGTAGCTAGAGGACCCAGGAGAAACTACGCAAGGAAATAGGTGGCTTGGACGATTGAAGGAAGGCATATGTGTTGTCTATTCTGTCTATGAGCAGCAGTGAGGGATTGTACTGAGATTTGGATAGCTTGAGAGCTAAAGCTTTGTGTAATCCTGAGATATTTCCTCTTGTATGATAATACAAATAGTGGGGTTTTTAGCTTAGGCTTTCCCTAAAGTATTCTTTTGTGTTTCATGTGTGATTGAATCTTCTTCTCTATTATATGTGTTCTATTTGATCTTGCTCAAAATTGATTAAGCTTCTGCAAGTTTGATTGTAGAAGTAGATTAAGTATTTTGCTTTAGTACATTGCATAATCAATTTTAATTTACGGTGAAATTTCTACATGGTATCAGAGAAAAGGTGATCAAAGCAGAGAATAGTATACAAAGAAGGGAGAAGGGAGAAGTTCGAAGTTTGAAGTTCTTGATTCTAGAAATCGAATTCTTATAACATCTCAAAGTTCACCAATGGCGTTCAATGGTTTGAGACTCGAGTATGCCCTAGATGGTAGCTCAAATTATATAGCCTGGAAGGATTGCATGGAAGTAGTATTAGAGGATAACGGTTTGAAGGACTTCATTGATCAAGAAGTCCCCAAGCCAGCAACTGCTAATGCCCAAGAATTAGCGAAATGGAATAAATGTGTGGCTAGAGTGAGGAGGATTCTTCTGGAGGGATTTGTTGGGTTGTGTTATATTCTTTCCACATAGTTAATAGGGGGTTTGAGGGGTACCCGTAACCCCACTTTATGGGGTCTGGGGCAGTGCCCCGGAAAATTTTGGT
>APFE031392055.1:16883-41750 GCA_000404065.3 Pinus taeda
TGCTTCAGCATGTATAAATATGTATTGTAACATTGAAAGGAATATAATGAAAAATCAAGCTGGTAGTCCCGATTTTGTGATCCAGTGGGAAATCTCTGTGTATATGTGTTTTATGTGTTATGCTCTCGCATTTTTATTTTTCATGTGATTTAGAATTCGTATGCAGGTAATTTCTGTACGGGGTTAAAACCTACAGGATTTAGAGACCATATTTTCTCGAGTCTCCATGGGAAGGAGACACCATTTTCAATATGGAAAACATTGAAGGATCTATATTAGAACAACAATGATCAGAGGAAGTTGGCACTGAAAGACAAGCTTCGGAAAATCAAGTGTGAAAAGGGTGACACAATATCTACATATCTGAACAAGCTCACCACCTGCAAGGATGAGCTTGGAAGTGTAGGAATCACAACAACGGATGATGATATGGTGAATATTGCTCTCCTTTGTCTTCCTAAGAGCTAGCATAGCTACCAGGACTCAGTGAATGGAAGAGAGAATCTGCTAGATTGAGAATGGGTATTGTCGGATCTGATGCAGGAGGAGATTAGAAGAAGCACCAGAGATGGTTCTTCATCCAAGGAGGATGAAGAAAATTTCACCTTAGCGAGTAAGGCAAGGAAAGGGAAGGAAAAGGATTCTCATCCCAAATCAATCTCTTCTTGTGGAGGGAAGAAGATTGACAAATCTAAAGTGAGATGCTTTAATTATCATGAGGTGGGCCATTATGCATTTAATTGTTCATTGAAGAAATCCAAGAAGGGATCCTCGGAAGGATTTGAAGGTGAGGTATTGACCTCTCAGTTTGAATTGGATTTTACCCTCATCGCATGCATGGTTTCATTGATGATGTGTTGTGGTTGGTTTCTTGATAGTGGACCCTAATTCCACATGACCGACGATAAGAGTTTGTTCAGTATGTTGGAGGAGAAAGACCTCCAGATGTGCATAGATATGGGTAATGATGAAAAGTATAGTGTTTCAAGAGTGGGCACGGTTGCTTTTTAGAGGGAGCATGGAGCTCGCATCACCCTGATTGATGTGAAGTATGTGCTTGGACTGAAGAAAAACTTGGTGTCGATCGCGATGGTGGAGGACAAAGGCTGCGATGTTGTCTTCAGTAAGGGAAAGGTTTTCCTTAGACATATCACCACGGGTCAGGTGAAACAGATCGGTTCATGGGTACAGAACCTGTATGATCTTAAGGTTCAAGGTGAATGCAAAGCCTTGAGGAGAAAGGAAAATGTTGGAGACTTGGTGGTTGAGAGGGAGAGTACATTACCTCTCAACATGCAGCGCCAGAAGAAGTCTCAGACAATTGTGGAGGAGCCATAATTTGTGAAGCGGCTTCAGGAGGTTGTGGAGAAGCCACAACTGGAGAAGCCGAGAGGAGATTGAGTGGAGGCATCCACTCATGTAGAGAACTCTAGTAGGGGGAATTTCGAGCCAAGTGGGCAGAGGGATCACATGCATCCATACCTCTAGGTGTGAGGTGGGGCGATGTGAAGTGATAGTCCCAAGAAGGCTGAAATAGGGACAAAATCCTTGAGGTACCCAGCCTCTTTGATTAGACCTTTCTATGGGAGCCCCAACGAGGAGTAGCAGGAATGGCTAAGTGGGTAGAGACAGATGTTGATGGAGCGGCAAAGGGAGCTTCAACATCAAAGGGTGTTTCTAGCCCAATAGGGAGGTCAGTGGGGAGATTAGTTACTTACTTCTCAGTAACTGAATTGTAGTGCAACATTGGGCAGCACAATGCAACATGATGAGAGGAGGTGTAGTGCAGATGCAATGCTGGTAGATAGGACTAGCAGCAGCATGGATGCAACAGGAGGAATCAGTGTGATTAATGCAGTTAGAGATCAAGGTGACAGAGGCTAGAGCAGATACAGAAGGGCACAAAGGTGTAAAGTTTTTAGTCGACAGAGGCAATCGCAGTCAGAGACTTTGATGAGAGAGGCATCATTCTGATTCAAGTTGGATATTTTTGTTTTTGGAGTTGCTGGAGAAACAACACTTGAGAGAAGTGTTGCATGCATAACATTCCAAAGGTTCATGATGAGGTTTGAGTTGAATGCCTTTCTTGTTGAGAGGGGGTGTTGAAAATAGAAACAAAAAATGCCAAAAATAGCATAGCTATAGATAGAATTTTAGGTATAAGTGTGGAAAATAGAAACAAGGAATGATAAAATAGAAATGCTAAAAATAACATTGCTATAAATAGCATCTCAGGATATATTCCAATTTTAATTAGTCCCTGAATTAAAATTTGAATTTAGTCTCACTAGCTATTTGAAAAATAATTAATTAATTCATCTTGAGTTCATTAGTTGGAGAAAATCAAACATGAAGTCTTTGTGAAGACATGCAACAGTTATGCCTTTGATTGAGGAAGTTATCCCTTAATTAAGGAGATAATGATGAGTTGTATTTGAGTTGTAATTAGTTAGCTCAGTTAACTGAGTTAAGTCCAGTTACATTAGTTCCAAACAGTTGGAGGAGTTAATTGTGAGTTTAGTCAGTTAATGCATGCATGCATGCAACTAGTGTTCTCCAGATAAATGAATATTCTCTCATAAATAACTCATGCATGTCAGTTCAGAGAAAGATCCAGTTGAGATTAAAGAAAGGGATAGTGTACTATCAGTTGGAGGAATTTCACCATAAAGGAAACTCATCCATGCAGAAGGAATTATCTCCTTCAGTATTGTGCAGTTATTTCAGAGGTCAGTGTTGTGTGTGAGACGATTATTCACACAGTTTGCAGCTAGAGGACCCAGGAGAAACTGCGCAAGAAAATAGGAGGCTTGGAGGATTGAAGGAAGGCACATGTGTTGTCTATTCTGTTTATGAGCAACAGTGAGGGATTTTACTACGAGCTGGATAGATTGAGAGCTAAAGTTTTGTGTAATCCTGAGATATTCCCACTTGTATGATAATACAGATAGTGGGGTTTTAAGCTGAGGCTTTCCCCAAAGTATTCTTCTGTGTTTCATGTGTGATTGAATCTTCTTCTCTGTTATATGGATTCTATTTTATCTTGCTCAAAATCGATTAAGCTTCCACAAGTTTGATTGTAGAAGTAGATTAAGTATTTTTCTTTAGTACATTGCATAATCATTTTTAATCTACGGTGAAATTTCTACACAAGCAACTTAAAAGGAGCAAATGCCATTAAATCCCAAGATAAGGAGAAGGAAAGAATCTCAAACAGAAAGATGTGGTATAGCCTTGTATGCAGAAGGACAAGAAAATCATTGGTACATCGACAATGGATTCTCCGAACATATGACAGGTGACAAAGAGAAACTTCACTCATATAATGCCTTAGAAAAGGAAAAGAATGTCTCATTTGGAAATGAAACTCCAACGATTATAAAAGGTAAAGGTTCTGTTTTCTTGAAAGAAAAGGTTAAAGCTAGAAATGTTATGTATGTAGATGGTTTAAAGCATAACCTATTGAGTGTCAGTCAAATGTATGATCAAGGAAATGAAGTGGTGTTTCGATCAAATAGATGTGTTGTTCAAGAGCTTGATATAGGAGAGACCGTGATCAAAGGTACAAGAACTCCAAACAACTTATACATACTCAAAGGAGGAAAACAACAGTGCTATCTAAGCAAAATGATGAAAACTGGCTGTGGCATAGAAGAGTGGGACATCTAAGCTTTTCTCAAATAAGAAAAGCATGCAGACTCAAGGTTGTTCGTGATCTTCCAGATATCAGCATCCCAAAAAAATACAATATGCAAACCATGTCAAATTGGTAAGTAAACTAGAGTTCACTTCATGGAAAAAGAAGGGTCAGCGAGTAAGCCTCTTGAACTTATCCATACTGATTTATGTGGACCAAAAAGGAAAAAGTCACCTCGTGGAGAAGGATAATTTATTTTGTTCATTGATGATTTTTCCATAATGTGTTGGATAGATCTTCTAAAGCATAAAGATGAAGCATTTGAAAAGTTCCAAGCCTTCAAAGCTTTGGTTGAAAATGAATCAGATCGAAAACTAAAATGCCTCAGATTTGATCGAGGAGGGGAATTTATATCAGATGAATTCTTTGACTTTTTTGAACAACATGGGATAAAAAGGGAATTCTCCACTGCAAGAACACCTCAGCAAATTGGTGTAGTAGAAAGGGTGAATAGAATAGTTCAACAAATGGCTCGAGCCATGCTAGATGAATATGCATCTCCTGCAACCTTCTGGTGTGAAGCTGCATTCATTGCCATGACTATTCTCAACAAAGCAAGTGTTCAGTAAATAGCACTCAAACTCCACATGAACTTTGGTATGGTAAGACTCCTACTATAAAATACTTTAAAGTTTTTGGAAGAAAATGTTTTATCGAAAGGACTGATGAAAAACTTGGTAAGTTTGAACCTAGAGTAGATGAAGGGATTCTTCTTGGTTATTCTTCCATAAGTAAAGGATATAAATTTTATAATAAAATACTTGGGAAAATTTTTTAAAGCATTGATGGTGTAGTTGATGAAGCATGCATAAATCCAAAACAGATAAAACCAACAGAAGATTATGAAAATGAGGAAGATGGGGATTACTTTCCCATATCAAATCAAAATTATATTGAAGAAGAAATCAATGAAGCACTAGAAGAAGATATAATGGTAGAAGAAAAGACTCAGTCCAGGTATGTTTAGAAAAATCATCCAAAAACTCAAATTTTAGGAGAAAGGGAGGCTGGTGTACATACAAGAAGAACTATTACAGGGACGTCAAGATATCTAGCATTACTATCCTCCATTGAACCTCAAAATGTAAATGAAGCATGCAAAGATGAATGTTGGATCAAGGCCATGGATGAAGAACTTGCGTAAATTGAAAAGAATGACACTTGGGAATTAGTTCCTAGACCTCATGGTAAAAAGATTATAGGAACTAAATGGATATTCAAGAAAAAGTTGAATGAAAATGGAGAAGTCATTATAAACAAGGCCATACTTGTTTTTAAAGGGTATGCTCAACAAGAAGGTATAGATTTTGTACATTTAGTGATAACAAAGAAAAATATATTATATATTGCAGAAAGAGAATGAGAAAAGAGTGGTGGTATGAGTCCATAATAGAAAAAAAAAGGGGACTTAAGGGGTTTTATGAGTCCGCATTGGGAAAAAGAAAGAAAAAGGACTTCGGGGTTAAGGGGACTAAAAGAAGATAATTTTGGTTTATTGAAAATCCCAAGTCTCTAATTCTATTTTATTATTATTTTTAATGCTTTTGATTAGTAATAATAGAGAGATGCATTTACTTTTTAGGAATACATGTAGTTTATTATTAGTATATAAAAATATTCGACGTTTTGGGCATGAAAGAAATTATTAGTGTTTATTATCTTTTGGCTTTTTCTTTCTAAATTTAAGAGAGTCTTTCATTAGCATACAAATATAATTTATGAATTTGGGTATGCACGGTATTATTCATGTTTATTATTCCTTAGATTTTTATTTTTAAGTTTAAGAGATCATATTATTTTCACAATAAAATTTTAGAATATTATTACCATGAAATTATGAGAAAATTATGGCTACACCTAAGGGAAATTATTGATAGTGAAGCAAATTAATTATAGTTGACAATTTATAAAATCGCAATTAAAAAATTTACTAGCTACTTTATGCTTAAGTCCTAAAGGGAAGTGGAAGAAGTCCTAGAGGGAAGTGGAAGAGCCTAAAGGAGTGCATATTGGAGAATAAAATCCTATTCCTTGGGTTGTATTGGTCGAGGGGAAAGAGAATTGACATATTAGGATAGTTGTAGGGGTAATGATACCATGAATTCTAAGAATTGGGCACTCTGAAGAGCACTAGCACTAGAGCCATACATAGCTAAATCCATCATTTTGGATTCATAACCTTATCTTGAGAGTGACTTGTATTACAAAGTAATTAAGTGTTATAAAGAGCTAATAGTTAAATTTAACGTCAAGAAATATATTTCATATATAGTATATAAAAGCATCAATACATTATATTATAACACCAAATTCAAACATTATAAAATGTGAAATTTTGATAATATTAAAAAACTTTGTTATTAATTTTATATAAGGATTTCTTACTCATATATATTATATATATTAATGTTAAAATATATTAAAATGAAAAGAAAGATGTATATTAAAGAAATGTTGTTAATGATATATTGATTATTCAATTATATTATTAATAGTATAAATCCATTTTGACACCTGGAAGTTGTTGATTTCAAATCCATTTTAACCAGGGATCCTTGGAGGTTGTTGATTTCATTTTGAGAAACACACCTACAAAATTAATATTGAAATATATTAGTTTACATGAATATTTAAATATTTTATTTAAAAGCTATATTGAAATATTTTTAAAAAGTAAAAGAAGTATACATCTTTCTTAATTCAAATTCAAAAGGAAAAATACGAGATTTGTTTCTACTTTGGATTATATTTTATATCTTTGGAAGTTGTTGATTTCATTTTGAGAAAAACACACAATATATTAGTTTACATGAATATTTAAATATTTTATTTAAAAGCTATATTGAAATATTTTTAAAAAATAAAAGAAGTATACATCTTTCTTAATTCAAATTCAAAAGGAAAATATGAGATTTTTTTTCTACTTTCAATTATTTTATATCTTTGTATTTAAAACTGATATAAAATTATGATGCTAAATATGAAAATGGAAATATTTTATTTATGGCTAAGCATGCATTTTTTTTGTTATTTTTTTTAGTACCATATGTCATCTTTATGTTAAGCATCATTTTTTTTGTTATTTTTTTTTAGTACCATATGTCATCTTTATGTTAATCATTCAATGAATTATATATATTCGCATTCAATGAATTATATATATTCATACTGAGTTGTAATATCAATAATAATGAATTGATCTAGCATGGTGAGTTTGATATTATTAATGTTTTATAATATTTTTAATTAAAATCAAATAAATATGTAAATTTATTTGACGAAAATTTTAGTTTTATTTTAAAAGGGACTATCTGAACTCTTGGTTGAGCACAATTTTTTTTTATACATCTCTGTTTATAGAGTGTGCAAATAAATTTTGATATTCATTTATGTTTAATTATATTATAAATTTTACATTTAATTTTAAATATCTCAATTAAAATTAAAATAGGTTTGAAGGAAAGGAATTTTATTAAATCAATCATGTTTTATATATATATATATATAATATATATATATATAATATATATATATATATATATATATAATATAATACAAATTTAAATTATTTATTTATTTTGTTAATTAGTTTTATTCATTAGAAAATAAATCACGTTTACAAAACATATCAAGCATTAGCCTCATTGTTGCGACTTGCCACATGGGAAACCAAACCAACAATAGTAGAGATACCATATCAATCTTTTGTATATCAAAATGAGCCAATATAAGCCTACTTTCAAAGTATCACAATGCCTAGACAAATGTCTAGCATTGTTATCAAAAACCTTACCTACAATCAACTAGGTGATTCTAGTAAGCCACAAGTGTAAACCATATAAGAAAGTAAAATTAAGTTATTTAAATATAGACATAAAAACAAGAGATTATTTCATGCATCAATGCTCAAAAGAAGCTGTCGAGGAGAGATCCTACATGCCTGGGCCTACTATAGAGTGTTGTCCACATTGAAGATGGCTCTCAATGTCAACCACCTAGGCATCTAAGCTGACCAAATAAGACAATTGGTGATTTTGAATGGGTCGAATGGCATTAAAGCAAAATATGCTTTCATTGTGATCCGCATGTTTCTCTTTGATGATGGAACCCAACTGTGTTCATTTTCCACTTTGAGGTGATGGAATGAAAGTATTGGTTCCTATGACCCCTAAAGTGACTAGGTTTTGGGACCCAATCAAAGACTTTTGCTTGAATTTCTTAAAATGAATGGGCATGTCAGTCAGTTGTTGCCAAAGCTTCAAGTTGGTGGATTTCTTCTTAGACTTCAAGAGGGGTGACATAAACATAAATTTTGGTAGCTGACTGAGCTTGGTACTAAGCTCTACATCTGTCAAGGAGCCTCAACCCCTAGAAACACACCTTAGGTGCATTCATTGTCATAATGCTAAGTGAGGGCTCAAACCCAACATTAAGGAATTTATGAGATGGATGCAAGATAGTGGATGGGATAGAGGGATGTCAAAATAGAGCAGGATGGAGTGTAAGGAATAGAGAGTGTGTGAACCAAAAGAGTTGTAGCAATAAAAACAAAACTATGGAAGGCACTGAGAGGAAGTTATGGGTGTGGAGGAGAGCTAGAAGGATAAGAATGAAAAAAATAACACCAATTTTCTCAGCCTCAATGATATCTCCTAGAAACCTAATCCATAGAATAAGAAACATATAATTGAATAGAGAATATAAGTTAGAGGTGGTGGCTAACAGAGAATTTACTAGCTTATTGAAGGCTTGCTCATTCGAAGTGTTTTCTGCTAAGTCCTGGTGTTGACCCTGTTGTAGCATTTTTTGGTTTTGATAAGTTATAATAAATTAGACAAAAAATGTTAAGATAGGATATGGACAAAAAGAATGTTGAACAAAAAATGTTAGGAAAATATTTTTATAAATATGTCCATATCAAAGAAAATGTTAGGGTAGATGCTCTAAAAAATCAACACAAAATAAAATGTTAGGTCAGACAGAAAAGAAAAAGAAATCAACTCTGAAAGTGTTGAAAATCTAAATGCCACTACTTTGTTCTAAATTCAATTTGAAAAATAATAGTTGTGTGCAGTTTGTTTAGATGCCACATTATTTTATTTTATTTAATTATACAGTTGCATCATAATTGGATTTGTTTTAAATTAATTCTCATAGCTAGAAAATAAATTGGCTCAACAGTCTAATTTGAGCTAATGGAAGAAATAAGCTATAGAGATAGATTGTTCCTAAAAAGAAAATATTGGGTTGCCAGTTCAAATGCACTCTGAAAGGATAAGTAAAAATGCTAGGAATAGAAGGGTAGATAGAAATGTGAAAGTTTGAGATGTTGAAATAGGTTATTTCCTTAAGATCAATATCGCATCGCATAATTCTTAAGTGATTGAACCATTGGGTGGAGGAAAGTGTGATGTGCGATGTGCGATACCACTGTCAGCTATCGGATGACTACTGATTCCTGACCATAGGATCATATCGTATCGCATAATTCATAAGTGCATGAACCATTAGGCAGAGCAAAGTGCGATTTGCGATATGCTATCACTCCATTTATTAAATTACCTGGACCCAAAACCACCGCGTCTGCCTATCATATCGCATCCCCACTATTCATTTTCTGCTCATATGATAAACTCCCTCCACCTCAACTCACATCCTACACACTCCTCCGCAATCATACAGCCCACACGCCTTTTCAGCCCTCATTCACCATTCGAAGTTTATCGATAGGGGGGGCCCGAAATGGGTAGTCTTTAATACTTTCCATATAAACCACAAAAGTACCTTTTAGTCTTTCAGGACTAAAGATCTCAAAACCACAAACCACTTTGTCTTACCCTCGAACACAGTATCCTTCAAAGCCATTATCGCCACTTCACGTCACGCTCCATTTCATATCTCTCGTCCAATCATTAGCCACCTATCTGTTTCCCATTCATTTCCGCTCTCGCGCATTTATAACCAAATGTTCGTTAATTAACCCGTTGGATAATTAATGAACTTTCAAATGCTTGTTGCCACCTTCCACTCAATTTTTCTCTTTATAAGCACTATGCGATACATTTCAAAGGTTACATAGTAAACTTCTGTGACCGAGAATATTCCTCAAGCTCGCCTGCTCAACAGCTCAGCCACTGTCCGACATTCTAGCAACCATTTGTCCTATTCGCAAGCACACCTTCCAGATCCCCTTGTCAGTTATCTGTCTCCACTCTGTTTAATACTTTTTTTATCATTTTTTCATTTAGAGTCCACAGTTTCGTTTGCCAAAATGCCTCCCAAGGGAAAAACAATTGTAGAAGTATCAAATCCTCTAATTCAACCACACATTGATTTCCACCATACTCTATTAGTTGACAAGGATTGCAAAATCATTAAGACTTCTTCTTAATTCAGTTTATTTGAAATTTATTACTGTTGGGAAAAGCAGCTAATTGACTAGAGTGATGAAATCGGGCTCAAGGAATTTCAATTACCCCATTATATTTTTCCACAAATACATAGAGCTCCAAAGTTTGTGAGAAAATGCCATGAATCCTATGATCCTAGCCAAAACCATTATCTCACCTTCTTGAAAAATCCTCTGTCCTATTAACGTTGACTCAATTGAGAAAACGTTGCAGGCCCCTTCTACTACACCAACTCATCCTTTTTCTCATGAAAACCCGATAGAAACTAGATTTTACCAAGAGATCCCAAACCCTGGAATTGTTTTTAGCAATTGGTAGTCCTCTACCAAAGAGAAACCCACCTTATGATTCATCTATGTTTCCTGATAGAACTAGGCATATCACTATTATCCTGTCCTATTTTTTTGGTTATCACTCTAATTATTCTGTCAATGAAGTTATCCTTGGTTTCTTATACATTTTTTCTTTTGATTCTAAGCTTACTGTTATTTATGATTTTGGTCAGTTCATAGCTGAAACCATACATAAGCAATTTGTCAGATTTAACACTAAAGAAGTATTCAAAAATGTTGCAGTACTTGTGTATCTGTTTATATATTTTCAAGGAGACAAATTCCCATTCCCTTTGCAGAAACTTGATGAAGAAGGACAACAACAGTCAGTGATTTTCTGGACTTCAATGTGGATGAAGGAGAAAGGAGAATTCACATACAAGAAGTTCATAGAACTATTAATTCATCCAGCCCTCAGCCTCATGAGAAACACCCCATTACCAAGGATCAGTGAGGATATTATCAAAGAACTTCAGTTCATAGATCAGGCTGCAAGAGGAGATCGGTATTGCTACCAAAACTCTATAGAAATCAAGGTTTTTGGTTGTGAGTTTCCGCCATACAAACTGCCAAAGTACCTTCCTGTTGGATTCTTTGCACTGGAGTACTTGAGGCAAAGATTGAATGCAGATGAAGTGCATTTTGTAGCTGCCAAAAAAAAAATCGTAATTTAAGCTCAAAGCTCAAGTTGGTCCCTTCATTTGTAATACCAGGGAAGCAAGGGAGGAAGCTGATAAGCTGCTAAAAGAAATGAAATTTTCTCTCAGTTTTTCTTGGTCATATGACCCATTGGGAGTCATCTCCAAACTCAGAGTGGAGAATAAATTCCCACCATATCATCATATAGCTAGGCCTGAGATAGAACAGTTCAAGAATCAGTTGGAATGGATAGAGAATACCCTCCAAGAGGCTGAGGAGTAGGTAGTCTCTACATCAAATATGAAAACTCCAATTGCACAGGAAAAGGTATCCAAGAGAGGGAGGGAAGAACAATCTTCATCTACAATAGAGGCAACAAGGAAAGGCTTTAAGGTCTTCCACAAGAAAAAGAAACAAAAGGTCTCTATGGATATTGATTCACAGTTTGGTGGACAATCCATACAATCTCCAACTCAGTCTACAACTTCTCATGAACAACGGATAGTCCAACATGTTGGAGGAATTCTAGAGAATAAGAGAAATACATCTTCCATGTCTTTAGTGAAATCAAAACAAAGAATGAGGAATTGAAGTTGAATACTTACACCCAGTTTTGGAAGCATTCTTCCAGCTCTCAAGCAAGGCTTCTTTCAGTCTTTGACTCTAAGAAGGGGAAGAAGCAAATGACTTTCTTGCAGGCCCAAGTTCCTTAGCTCGGGACTGCAGCACAATATTAGAAACATACTTCTTTTGAGTTCAATGTCTAGGATGTGCATCCAATTGATCAAATTGAGATGCACAAACAAACTGGATAGATAATTGCTTCAACCTTGACAAACACTTCTATGAGTTTGTCAAAATTGTAGGTTACATTGGCCAACATTCAGTCACAATTGAAGTTGGAAAAGGTCTCCTCGTTAGCAAAGGATACCAAGATTCAGTCCCTGGAAAATCTAGTGCTAAGGATGGGATATGATCCATCAAATAAAAATGTTGTAGAGGAGCTCATTAAGAAAAAGAAAACTGAAGTTGTAGCACTAAAGAAACAACTGAAACTATCAGCGTCAGAGGATCCAATGGCCAAAGAAATCGAGGAGACAGAGATTCAAAAGTCAGACATGATGAAGCTCATAATAGAACATAATTTGCAAATAAAACAAATAGAGGAGCAGATGGAAAAATTGGTTAAGGAGAAGGAGGAAGCTATCAAGAACATCCAAACTTCAACAGATGTAGTTTCTCTTCCAACAGTTCCCATCACCAGATTTTCTACTACAGTCATTGCATCAGCAACAAGTACAGTAGAAGGAGCTGAACAACTTACTGAAGTTGTTCAAAACTTGTCTATGCAGACAGGATAAATCAATAAATTGAAGGATGAACTCAAAGAATTACGAGTCTTGAAGTCTATATCAGACAGTACACACACAACTGAAACAAATAGACTTAAAAGCCAAGATGAAGTGTTGAAGAAAGAACTCACAGATTCCTTCGTAGGAAACAAGTTGGGTTTAGCAAAAGAAATTCTATGGGAAGAAATCATAGAGGCAATCAAGAGATTTGGCCCTCCATTAAGATAATATTCAACCAAAAATATCTTTTGGAGAAAGCTTACGAAGCAGTGGAATCCATAAATAGGTAGCTAGAGGATATGCCAGAGATTGCCTCTAATATAATCAAATTTCTGAATTCCAAGGATGACTATGAGCTTGAGGAGTTAAGGAAAACTGACAAAACTACAACAATATTAGAAGTGAAGAAGATTATCACTAAGAGAAATCTCAACCTTTAGTTACAAGAAAAGTGCAACAATGTTAGCAACATGGTTCAAAGATTCTTCAACAAAATTGAACCTTTGATCAACAAAGATTTACCTTCTTTGATGGTTAATAATGATAAATTGATGCCAATTGAGGATTATGTCAAAAAGTTGACAGAGGTCAGCACCCATCCATCTTCAGTAGCCAATATCAAAGGATCAGAAACACGAGTTCTTATAGTAAAAGCACTCAGGGATTCTTTCTTCATCCTGGATGAAATCAAACATATATTTTTGGTAAAACCCACTTTTACTAAATATACCGAGATGGATGAAGTATACAAGAATATAACAAAGATTTCTATCCCAGATAAGAAATGCTAGGAGGAATTAACAGATTTACTGGATTGAGGATAATGGAATGGCATTCAGTTTTTGTGGAAATAGTTAGCCAGCTCCAACCATTTTTCAACTTTTTCAGCAATAGTCATCAAACAGTGCAGCACCAAAGCAGTGTCAGATCATTAGACATTTTTATTTTTGATTGTGAGAAAAATCTATTTTTGTAAAAACAGTTTAGGATATTTTTCATCCTGTTGTTGTATAAATAACTCTTTTCACGAGTTATTAAAGGATTGCACCCTTGAAGAAGAATTTCTAGACATCTGATGTAATTAATATTTCTGGATCATTAATACGAAGCAAAGGATTCTTAATTCTATTTTGCACAATTTGTGTTTCCTATAAGTGTTTCTAGTGTCATTCATTATGTTTTTCTTCATATACTTGTGTCTTGCAGAGATAACTAGGTAGGAGTACTTGTATTTCAACCTATTCCTATAAGCTTTCTAAAGTGATAATCTATAAAGAGAATGAGTTAATGAACTATTTCTTTAATTAATTCCCTAAAAATTAATAAATCATCAGCATATTTTGTAATCTCATGTGTATTTTCTCAAACCACTAAACATGGTTTAAAGGTTTTCATACTTATGATTATCTAGCTTTCAATTTGAAAAATGTGGCAATCATATTACTTTTATGTTTCTTCTCATCATCATAAAAGCTATTTCACTGTGTAAATATTTATAGCAGCCCTCCGTTGAGATATTGATATTATTCAAGAGATTAGGCACATCAGTTCTATATCTGTTTCATCCATTGGTCTCCCAAATTAAAACAAAACCCCCAAAACATTTATCTTAGATGCTCTCGCATAATAGCTAACCACTATTATCTCAGAGGTACAACATAAAACTGCTGCCATTGTCGGGGACTCGAAATTCGTTAATTTTTCCTAGGGAAACGATATGTATTCTATTCCTTTAAGGTGATTTAAGTTCTAGAAAGGTTAAAATCTTTCACCTGGCGACTCCACTCTCCCAAACTAGCACCTTTTAAGCACACCAGACCTCGTTCAGAGGTTGACTTAGTTGATCCTCTGTTAGACCCTGAACAAATTCTGAGAAAATCTAGTTCTAAAAGGGCACATCAACCCTCTTCTTCTTCTTCTTCAATTTTGCAGTCTGAAGATTTAACATCATTTGATCCTTATAGTAACATTCCATCCAATCCAGATTACTCCCACCTATCACCTAGGGTTGTTGAACTCTTAAACAAGGGAGTTGATTTTAAATCAGCATTCCTCATTCATTCATTCATTTGAAACTCATCTAGAACCCTCACTACCACCAAGATTACCTAAAACTGAGTCTAACTTGGGTGTTAGTTTACTAGAATATAAACCAACAGATTTCATATCCCCTACCACCTATTCATTTCCTCCCACTTCTGGACAACCTGAAGCTTCTACTTCTGAACAACCTGAAGAGATCATCTCAGTGTATTCGAATGCACTCTTTGAAACAAAGGAGGATATTCATCCACAGATCCAGAAGTTAGTTCTTAAGACTCCTTTGAAATCATTCAGGAGATCCCCTCCTTCTTCACCTCCAACTAGTTCTTCACCCCCTCAATCACCTTTTTCAACCTCTTCTTCATCTTCTTCAACTTCTTCATCCACACAAACACCTCATACACCACTTCCCACTATGGATTTCCAACCTATTGTATAGGATAGATATGCAGCTTTAGTCTTACCTCCTAATCTCGATGCACTCCCAGCTGGATACTTGAAATACCTTCCCAGGTATAATGGGGAAATTGGTCCTTCTGCTAAAGACCATCTTCAAGCCTTTTTAGACTTTGTAGATAACATGAATATTGAACGAGAAAATTTCTAAATGAGGTTGTTTTTACAATCACTTGAAGGAAATGTGAGAATTTGGTTTAGGCAGTTACCTGCAAATTTCATTGGAAATTGGGAAGAACTTACAAATATATTTAAAAACCAGTGGGGTGTGAAAAAGGATCCTCTCTACTTTCTCACTGAGTTTGATGAGCTCAATAGAAATTTCGGTGAACCTATATCAGACTTTATCAAAAGATTCAATAAGATTTATCATCAAATGCCCCCTGATTGTAAACCCCCTGTAGCAGTAGCAAAGTCTAGATTTTCTAAAGCCTTTGATGATGATTTTGTTGTTATGCTAAGAGAGATAACTTCAAGAAATCTTGAAGATATGAAAACAAATGTTATTTAGGTAGAAGCAAATAGGGTTGCTTCAACTTCTTTGAATGTTAAAGAGGAAAAGGCCCAAAGAAAACTCAAATCAATACCAAAGGCTTCTAGTTCCTCTGAAGCTTCTAAAATAGATGAAATAACTTCCCTTCTTAGAAATCTATCTAATATAATTTCCAAGATTGAGACTCAACCTAGGACAATTCAACAAACAATTTACAAAACCCAAAATCAAAATCAAAGTCAGTGTAAAAGAAATCCACAATTACAAATTCTTCAGAGACCTAGTAATGATCAGAAAATTCCCACTCCTTTGTTGATACATGATCAACAACCTGATAATAATACTATGACCATCGTTGAAGACATAAATAATATGGATACTTCTTTTAATCAAATAGTCATTATTCCTCTTACATAACAAGATCAGGTTCAAGAAGATCAAGAATCTTCACATGTTTCTAAATACCATGCCTTCTCTAAATTTTTAATTGCAGAGTTGAACGAAAGATATGACCTTAGGTCTAGGCCTGGGCTTGGAAGACCTCCTAAGGAAACTCCAGTAATTGAACCTCATGTCAAAACTTCTCAAACTAAAACAATTTTTATTCGACCATTAGATTAGTCAATTAACACTCCTCAAAATGACAAAAATGCATTGACTAAATTTAATGTTGAAAAAGAGTTAGAAAGAGTTAAAATCCCAATCCCTCTTTCAAAACTTTCTAAAAACCCTGGGTATAGAAATCAGGTCTCCAAATGGATACAAAATACCTTGGTTGATGCAGAAGGTGATATCATTAGTCTGCAAGATGAAAAACTAGTAGTTGTTTTTGGCCCAAGCTTAGATATGATAGATGAAATAATGCCTCCTTTATATGTAACTCTTAAGACAAATGATTCCATGTTGTATAATTATATGCTTGATTATGGAGCATCACATAACCTCATGCCAAAAACTATTATGGATTATTTGAAACTTGACATAACTAGATCCTATCATGACTTGTACACCTTTGATTCTAAAAGGGTGCCTTGCTTAGGATTGATTAAGGATTTAGTAGTCACCCTTCCCCAAATTCCAGTGAAAAGTGTAGTACTTGATATAGTTGTTACAGATATCCCTCCCAAATTTGGAATACTACTTTCTAAGTCTTGTTGTGCCAAATTAGGGGGAACTCTTCTGATGGATATGTCTTAAGCTATTATTCTAGTTTATGGGGGAGAACAACTAAGATTATATAGAGAGGTGAGATTTGTGCACACTGTTTGCAAAACAGACTAGCCAATGAACCATCCCATTTATGCAATTGACCAAGATTTTGGTTGCTTTCGACTCTCTTCTAACCAAGTGCGTGAAAATCAAGTTAAAATTGAAGATGTAATTGAAATTCAAATACCAAATCAAACTAATATATGGAAGCTATTCTTTGATGGCTCCTGTACAAAAGATGGATCAGGAGCTAGAGTAGTTTTAATATGACCAGAAAAAGAAAACATTACCCAATCATGTAAGCTCGACTTCAAAGTTACAAATAATGTGCCTGAATATGAAGCTTTCCTTTTGGGATTGCAATTAGCCAAAAGTTTAAAGGTTCAAAAATTAAGTGTTTTTACTGATTCAGAACTTATTGTCAAACAAGTCAGAAATATTTGCCAGAGAGAACACCCTAGACTTAGGTCTTACTGAAATGAAGTATGGGATTCAGTTGAAAACTTCTTTGATGCTTTTAATTTGACTTATATTCCAAGAGATCAAAATATTCATGCAGATGCCTTAGCTGTTTCTGCTAGTTCCTTTAAAATTCCTGATCAGACTAATTTACTCTACCAAATACAAGTCAAGTATAGACCATCTATCCTAGACAATCTAAAACACTGGCAGATATTTGAAGATGATGAACACTTGAAATCCTTTCTACAAGTTGTAGATCAATTTTCTGTTCTACAAATTGATGATGATAGATCCAAAATAAATGAAAATACAAGTGAGAATAATACTCCAGATTTTAGTTCAAAAATTGTTGATCATAACATTATTCAATTATCTAACAATTTTATTCCCAAAGGCTTGATACCTTTAGAAAAATTGTTTGATCAAAATGATGTCCTCCGAAATCCTCAGTCCATATCTTTGGAAGAGGACATAGAAGAAATTAACATTGGAACAAATGATTATGTCAAAAGCATCAAAATCTGTACATCTCTAGACCCTGAGATTAAAACTCAATACCTTAAGTTACTTCAAAATTATAAGGATGTTTATGCTTGGACCTATGCCGATCTAAAAACTTATGACACTTCATTAATACAACATAAGATCCCTTTGAAGCCAGAAGCAATACCTTATCAACAAAAATTCTTAGGAGGATTAATCCATCCCTTCTACCAACTGTAGAAAAGGAAATCAAGAAAATGTTAGATACCCAGATAACTCTCCCTCTTAGGTATTCTAATTGGGTTGCAAATTTAGTTCCTGATAGGAAAAAGAATGGAGAAATTAGACTTTGTGTGGACTTTAGAAATTTGAACAAAGCATCATTAAAGGATAATTACCCTTTGCCCAAAATGGATCAGTTACTTCAAATGGTTTCAAGAGCACAAAGACTTTCTATGCTTGATGATTTTTCAGGTTATAATGAGGCAAATGTTAATCCAGAAGACATGGAAAAGACAGCCTTCACTACACCCTGAGGTACATTTATGTACGCTAGAATTCCATTTGGCTTGTCAAATGCTGGAGAAACATTGCAGAGAGCTATGGATGTAGTTTTCATGGATCAAGTAAACTATTTTGTGGTTATTTATCTTGATGACATTATTGTTTTTCCTAAATCTGATCAGAAACATCTAAAGCACTTGATCAAGGTTTTTGACAGGTGTAGAAAATTTGGGATATCATTGAACCCTAAACGTCTCTGTTTGTTATCAAATAAGGAAAGCTATTGGGCCATATAATCTCAAAGGAAGGAGTGGTAATTGATCCCAAGCATGTGTCTGCCATTGAAACATTGACCTTACCTAGAAACAAGAAAGAAATTCAAGCTTTTCTGGGTAAGATTAATTTTTTAAGGAGATTCATCCAAAATTATGCAAAGATTGTAAAAGATATAACTGACATGCTCCGAAAGGATCATGAAGTTAAATGGACTGTCTCTTCTAGGCATGCATTTGACCAGATCAAGAAAGCTATCTCTGAAGCTCCTACTTTGGCCAGCCCTGATTATACTAGACCATTTAGTATTTTTTCTTTTACCTCAAAAACAACCCTTCTCGTTGTTCTATTACAATATAATGAAGATTCCCATGACCAACCCATAGCCTTTTTCAGTAAGGTTATGAGAGATGTTGAGCTTAAGTATGACATAATCAAGAAGCAAGCCTACACCCTCATTCAAGCCTTGAAATCTTTTAGGATGTATGTCCTACATTCACCTATTACAGCTTATGTTCCTAATGGTGCTGTAAAAATTGTTCTAATTCAACCTGACACTGATGGGAAAAGAGGTAGGTGGATCACTCGAATACTTGAGTTTGATCTAACTATCAAAACTACAAAGCTAGTAAAATGCCACGGATTATCCAAGCTTCTAGCAGAATCCAATTGCAAATTCCTTGGAATCAATTCTATTTTAGAAATACAAGGAAAGAGTCCAAAAGAGGTAGGTGGATCACTCGAATACTTGAGTTTGATCTAACTATCAAAACTACAAAGCTAGTAAAATGCCAGGGATTATCCAAGCTTCTAGCAGAATCCAATTGCAAAGTCCTTGGAATCAATTCTATTTTAGAAATACAAGGGAAGAATCCACAAGAACCTTTTGTCCTTGCACAACGGAAGAATCCACAAGAACCTTTCCTAGTTTCACAAGGGAAGAATCCACAAGAACCTTTCCTAATTTTACAAGGGGAGAATCCACAAGAACCTTCTCTTCAACCTGAAGAAAAGAATCCACAAGAACCATTACCTTCAGATCATATTAGCCCTTTACATATTGATGACAAATTTCTATTGTCAGATTGGTATCAAGACATTGTAAATTTTCTGCTCCATTTTGAATGCCCAGCATCATTCTCCAAAGCCCAATGTAAAACTCTTAAATTGAAAGCACTCAAGTACTGCATCATAGATGCAAATTTGTACTTGAAAAATCCACTAAATATTTTGTTATTATGTTTAACAGAATCAGAAACTGTAGGAAATATTGATCAGTTTCATATAGGATTTTGTGGAGGACATTATGCTTGGAGAGCAATAACATACAAGATTTTAAGGGGAGGATTTTATTGGCCAAAATTGTTCTTGCAAGTAGGAGCAAAGGTCATAGGTTGTGTTCCTTGTCAGATGTTTGCTGGTAAGTAGAAACTAGCAGCTCTTCCACTAGTACCATCAATAATCTCAGCACCATTCCTTCAATGGGAATTGGATTTTATTGGAGAAATCTATCCCGCTTCAAGTAATTAGCATAGATGGATCCTCATAGAAACAGACTACTTCACTATATGGGTAGAAGCAATTCCTATAAGAAATGCTACCGACTCAGTAGTAATTAAATTCATTGAAGAAAATACCTTATCTAGGTTTGGTTGCCCAACTCAAATTGTCACAAATAATGCAACAGCATTCTCTAGTGTTAAAATGATTGAGTTTTGCCAAAGATATCAGATTTTGTTACATCATTCAACTCCATACTACCCTCAAGGTAATGGCCTCGCAGAATCCTCAAATAAAAGTCTAGTAAAGGTAATCAAAAACACCCTAGAAAATCATAAAAATAGCTGGGACTCTCATTTAATTTATGCAGTATGGGAAAACAGAATAACTCCAAAAAGATCTACTAGGAAATCTCCTTTTCAGTTATTGTATGGGAAAGATGCAATTTTTCCTACCAATTTGGCTTTCCCAGTTTTAAAATTCTTGCAGGACTCAATAGATGAACCTGATGATTTTTCAAGAAGGATAAATCATATTATTGAACTAAATTAAAATAGAGATGAAGTTCAATACAAATTGAAGAAATATCATAATAAGAAGAAAATCAGTTTGACGGAAAAGCCAGGGAAAGGGACTTCAAGGAAGGCGACCTAGTTCTAGGATGGGACTCTAGGAGGGAGGAAAAGGGAAAGCATGGTAAGTTTGACAACCTATGGTTTGGTCCTTTAGCAATTGTTGAAGTAAAGGGTGACAACACTTTTGTGCTACAAAATCTCGAGGGACTATAATCCACTTATCTTGTAAATGGAAGGTTTCTCAAACATTTCATTCAATATTGAGAAGTCGGAATACATTTCATTGTAAATACTTTGGTTTCCTTGGTAATTTTCAGTAAGATTTTTTACAGCAAAGGACTCCAAAGCCTGAGGAGAAGGCACATGGATCTGCAGGTTCTCTGCATTCTACAGCAAAAAGCAGTCCCTAGTTGGAGCCAATGCTGTAGCATTTTTTGGTTTTGATAAGTTAGAATAAATTAGACAAAAAATGAAAATGTATTTACAAAATGTTAAGATAGGATATGGACAAAAAGAATGTTGAATAAAAATTGTTAGGAAAATATTTTTATAAATAGTTCCATATCAAAGAAAATGTTAGGGTAGACGCTCTAAAAAATGAAGACAAAATAAAATGTTAGGTCAAACAAAAAAGAAAAAGAAATCAACTCTGAAAGTGTTGCAAATCTAAATGCCACTACTTTGTTCTAAATCCAATTTGAAAAATAATAGGTGTGTGCAGTTTGTTTAGATGCCACATTATTTTATTTTATTCAATTATACAGTTGCGACATAATTGGATTTGTTTTAAATTAATTTTCATAGGTCGAAAATAAATTGGCTCAACAATTTAATCTGAGCCAATGGAAGAAATAAGCTATAGAGATAGATTGTTCATAAAAAGAAAATATTGGGTTGCTAGTTCAAATGCACTCTGAAAGGATAAGTAAAAATGCTAGGAATAGAAGGGTAGGTAGAAATGTGAAAGTTTGAGATGCTGAAATAGGTTATTTCCTTAAGATCAATACCGCATCGCATAATTCTTAAGTGAAAGAACCATTGGGCGGAGGAAAGTGTGATGTGCATTGTGCGATACCGTTATCAGCCATCGGATGGCTATTTATTCCTGACCGTAGGATCATATCGCATTGCATAATTCATAAGTGCATGAACCATTAGGTGGAGGAAAGTGTGATTTGTGATATGCTATCACTCCATTCATTAAATCACCTGGACCCACAATTGTCGTGTCCACCTATCATATCATGTCCCCACCATTCATTTTCCGCTCATACGATAAACTCCCTCCACCTCACCTCACATCCCACATAGTCCTCTGTAATCATATGTACCACACTCCTTTTCGACCCTCATTCACTGTCCGAAGTTTATCGGCAGAGGGGGGGCCCGAAATGGGCAGTCTTTAATACCGCCGATATAAACCACAAAACTACGTTTTAGTCTTTCGGGACTAAAAATCTCAAAACCAAAAACCGCTTCGTCTTACCCCTGAATGCGGTATCCTTCATAGCCGTTACCTCCACTTCATGTCATGCTCCATTTCATATATCCTGTCCGATCATCAGCCACCTATCCATTGCCCATTCATTTATGCTCTTGCGCATTTATAACCAAATGTCTGTTAATTAACCCGTTGGATAATTAATGAACTTTGAAATGCTCGTCGCCAAATTCCACTCCATTTTTCTCTTTATAAGCACTCTGCCATACATTTCAAAGGTTACACAGTAAAATTCTGTGACCGAGAATATTCTTCAAGCTCACATGCTCAACAGCTCAGCCACTGTCTGACATTCTAGCAGCCATTTGTCTTGTTCGCAAGAACACCTTCTAGGTCCACTTGTCAGTTACATGTCTCCACTTTGTTTACTCCTTTTTTATCATTCTATCATTTACAGTCCGCAGTTTTGTTTACCAAAACGCCTCCCAAGGGAAAAACAATTGCAGAAGTGTCAAATCCTCTAATTCAACCACACATTGATTTCCACTATACTCCATTAGTTGACAAGGATTTCAAAATCATTGATACTTCTTCCCAATTCGATTTATTTGAAATTTATTGCTGGTGGGAAGAGCAGCAAATTTATCAGAGTGATGAAATTGGGCTCTGGGAATCCCATTTACCCCATTATATTTTTCCACAAATACACAGAGCTCCAGAGTTTGTGAGAAAATGCCATGAATCCTATGATCCTAGCCAGAGAGCCATTATCTCACCTACTCGAGAAATCCTTTGTCCTATTAATGCTGATTCAATTGAGAAAATGTTGCAGGCCCCTGCCACTACACCAACTCATCCTTTTCCTCATGAAAACCTGATAGAAGCTTATAACAAACTAGATTTTACCAAGAGATCCCAAACCCTGGAACTGTTTTTAGCAATTGGCAGTCCTCTACCAAAGACAAACCCACCTTATGATTCATCTATGTTTCCTGATAGAACCAGGCATATCACTACTATCATGTCCTATTTGCTTGGTTATCACTCTAATCGGTTTGTCAATGAAGCTATCCTTGCTTATCCATGTTTTCTTCCGATTCTAAGCCTACTGTTATTTATGATTTTGGTCATTTCATAGCTGAAACCATACATGAGTAGTTTGTCAAATTTAACACTGAAGAAGTATTCAAGTATGCTTCAGTACTTGTCTATCTATTTATATATTTTTAGGGAGACAAATTCCCATTCCCTTTGCAGAAACTTGATGAAGAAGGAAAACAACAGTCAGTGATATTCTAGACTTCAATGGGGATGAAGGAGAAAGAAGAATTCACATACAAGCAATTCATAGAACTATTCATTCATCAAGCCCTTGGCCTTATGAGCAGCACCCCATTACCAAGGATCAGTGAGGAGATTATCAAAGAATTTTAGTTCATATATCAGGCTCCAACAGGAGATTGGTATTGCTACCAAAACTATACAGAAATCAAGGTTTTTGGTTGTGAGCTTCTACCATACAAACTGCCAAAGTACCTTCCTATTAGAATATTTGCACTAGAGTACTTGAGGCAAAGATTGAATGCAGATGAAGTGCATTTTGCAGTTGCCAAAAAGAAATCGCAATTTAAGCTCAAAGCTCAAGTTGGTCCCTTCATTTGTAATACCATGGCAGCAGGGGAGGATGTTGATAAGCTACTAAAAGAAATGAAATATGCTCTCAGTTTCTCTTGGTCATATGAACCATTGGGAGTCATCTCCAAACTCAGAGTGGAGAATAAATTCACACCATACCATCATACAGCTAGGCCTGAGATAGAAAAGTTCAAGAATCAGTTGGAATGGATAGAGAATACCCTCTAGTAGGCCGAGGAGTAGGTAGTCTCTACATCAAAAATGAAAACTCCAATTGCACAGGAAACGGCAGCCAAGAGAGGGAGGGAAGGACAATCTTCACCTGCAACAAAGGCAACAAGCCAAGGCTTTAAGGTCTTCCACAAGAAAAAGATACAAAAGGTCTCTATGGATATTGATTCACAGTCTAGTGGACAATCCATATAATCTCCAACTTAGTCTACAACTTCTCATGAACAACAGATAGTCCAACATGTTTGAAGCATTCTAGAGAATAAAGAGGAAGACATCTTCCATGTCTTTAGTGAAATCAAAAGAAAGAATGAGGAATTGAAGTTGAATAATTACACCCAATTCTGGAAGTATTCTTCCAGCTCTCAAGCAAGGCTTCTTTCAATATTTGACTCTGAGAAAGGGAAGCTGCAAATGGCTTTCTTTTAGGCCCAAGTTCCTCAGCCCAAGACTACAGCACAATATTAGATTCATACTTCTTTTGAGTTCAATGTCCAGGATGTGCATCCAATTGATAAAATTGAGATGCACAAACAAAATGGACAGATGATTACTTCATCCTTGACAAACACTTCTATAAGTTTGTCTAAATTGCAAGTTACATTGGCCAACATTTAGTCACAATTGAAGTTGGAAAAGGTCTCCTCATTAGCAAAGGATACCAAGATTCAGTCCCTGGAAAATCTAGTGCTAAGGTTGGGATATGATCCATCAAATATAAATGCTGCAGAGGAGCTCATTAAGAAAAATAACACTGAAGTTGTAGCACTAAAGAATAAACTGAAACTATCAGCATCAGAGGTTCCAATGGCCAAATAAATCGAGCAGATAAAGACTTAAAAGTCAGACATGATGAAGCTCATCATAGAACAAAATTTGCAAATAAAATAAATGGAGGAGTAGATGGAAAAATTGGTTAAGGAGAAGGAGGAAGCTATTAAGAACATCCAAACTTCAACAAATGTAGTTTCTCTTCCAATAGTTCCCATCACCAAAGTTTCTACTACAGTCACTACATTAGCAATAGGTACAGTAGAAAGAGTTGAATAGCTTACTGAAGTTATTCAGAACCTGTCTATCCAGACAGGATAAATCAATAAATTGAAGGATAAAATCAAAGAATTACGACTCT
>APFE031392066.1:0-33075 GCA_000404065.3 Pinus taeda
AACAGCTGAGAGAAATTATATAAGAATGTGTATTATGCATCAGCAGAATGTAATGGATTCATCATGCTAATGAAGAAATTGCGAGTTTTTCCAAGGAAAAAAAAAACTATTTTTTGATCAATACAAACCATTGCTCTTAAAATAAAAACATTGGTTTTAAAGTTAAAAAAAAGCTAACCTGGGTAGCTTTTTTAGGCCATCCTTGTCTTCAATTTTTGTGTTGTGCCTTAAACGGTATTTTTTATCAACGAGGCAATATGATAACTTGGATCCTCTTAATTTTAAGTCAGAAAATGTATATGGTTAAGAAACATGACAAGGTTGAACAAGTGTTTGATAACTGGGACTCAAAATGCCTCATTTTTTGTCATCTATCATAGAATCTGGCAAAACAAGAACCCTGAGTTATGAATAATCCAGTGCTGTGATTGATTTTTTGAGCTTTAAAGTCGATTCAGAAATGGGCAAAACCCTGAGTAGCATTGTTCCACCATGCACAGAACTATGATAATAATTTTTAAAAAAATAAGAAGAAGAAAATGAAGATCACCAGAACCAAGCTGAAACTTTCGCCTGAAAGGGCAGTGTTTTGAGTGCCCCTTATCCTACGCTGGTTGAACCTACCATTTTTTAAGATTTAGGACACCTTTGGATAATGAATATACTTAGGAAAAACTAACTGCATTGCCCAATGTCACACTAGAACAACACTAGGTTGCTACAAATATCATGAGCAAAGGCTCTTCCACTAAGTGAATACCTTAGCGTTACTCTTCTCAAATTTAGTAAAAGTACAGGGCTAGAACAGTGATCAATTCCTTCATTGTTCCACAAACCATAGTATTATACCAGTATTAAATACCTCAACTAACTAATCATCTTATTCTCTGACAAATACATTTTGTTAAGAATTAAACCTCAATCAGCATCACAACAGAGAATGTCACCTACCCAAAGAAGTGAGGAACGAGGACCAGTATTGTGACAATCCAATAAAGACAAGAAAAGGGAAAGTGGTGAGAGATTTTGCAATTTAGAAATTAAAAAAATAAACCCTATCGCCATTTATGCATTTTGACAATCCAATAAAGACAAGAAAAGGGAAAGCGGTGAGAGATTTTGCAATTTAGAAATTAAAAAAATAAACCCTATTGCCATTTATGCATTTTGCGATGCAGAAATGTTATGTTGCCTCTTCCCGAAGAAACACAATGTTACACTCAATGTTCAACATTTCACTATGTAGATGGAAATCCAACTACTTCTTCATTAGAAGGACCACTGTGTGGGCAGCAATACTGCGATTCTCGCCAAGACTGTCAACTTTCTCATGAGTCTTAGCTTTGACATTTAATATAGAAGAATGAGCCCCGAGCAATGCACAAAGCTGAATCTGTAGATTGCCCAAATAGAAGATAACCTGATATTGCAGTAGATTCGTACACCAACACACACAGCACTGTGGTGATCCTTCCAACCCTGTTCATCTTAGCAGGTGTTATATCCTGCATTTCGTTATAGATTGGCTGTACATTGAAATGACATATGTATGCATTGGTCATGATTGGGATTACCACGAGAAGATCCAAAATAGCCCTTTTGGACTCAACATCAGGAAGCAGCCGAGGCCTCTCGATCTTGCCCTCTATAAGCCTAACCAAGGCAATAATTGATGACAAAACAACAAAAACAACTGCAAGTGAAATAGATGCAGCAGATGTGAATTTCAATGAATCTATCTTCTTAAGAGCACAGAGAGGTGCCAGAACAAATACCATTGTGATGAAAACTATCAGTCTCTGATCACTCCACCACCCTTCCTTTCCTGTCCATTGATCAAAAAGCCCCTGGTGATGCGAAGATCCGGACATCACATCTCCCATGATAATTAAATAAACAATCATAATCCCTGCATTGTTTACAATAATACAAATCTCTGACAAAACCCTGGCAGAGTCCCCACAAACAGATTCAACAGTTTCACCATAATTAGAAGCCTTCAGGCGAACAGAAAACTCGACCAGCAACTTAATGCTTATTTCCGAGAGAATACCCATCAGGATTATCACTGCAAAGCATAATGGCAAACCCAAAACTTTCATTGTTGCAAGCAGTGCCCTAATTCTTGCACCAATTACAGTCTTCGCCAGATTGAAAACTGCACTAGGGATACCAAATCCAGACACCACTTCTGCTATCCCTGATTTTTCTGTTGACAATAGGGGTAAAGCATCACTGTCTTCCGAACGCAGTGTCTTTGAGGTAACCCCATTGACAGACTTCTTGATCTCTGCCTCGTTGTCCAGCGATATGTCCTGCGTTTGCAGCTCGATGAACGAGTGCTTCATTCGGCCCTGCATTGTGTACCTGATTGAAATTTCTCGAGAGATATTGAGAATTCTTTTGATTACCTGATTTGCAGGAAAAATAGAAAATCGTCCTTTGTCCTCCTCTATTTGATGAGATCTGCTATTGATCGGGAAATGAATGATAAGATCTGCTTCTGTTTAAAGTCTAAAGTCTTCTCCTTCTGGTGCAAGGTGTCGTCTGTCTCCCCCGACGGTTTGTCTCCCGTGAGGAATATCACTGTGCATCCGTCCGCTTCCTCATTCAGTTTTGGATCATCACTGTGCATCCGTCCGCTTCCTCATTCAGTTTTCGATTAGTGGGATAAACGACTACGATTCATTCCATCGTCTAACACTAGAGATCTATGGTCAACAATAGGACACGGGGCGGCTGGGGTCATTCATTTCAAATGGAAATGCCTTACGGCGTAATAATTATTGATATTTAAATTAAAATTCTAGATTACCTATTTCAAAGTAATCAAACCTATCAACATAATTAATTAGCTAGTAAATTTCCATAGATATCAAAACACTTACATCATGATATATCTTATATTTTCAATATAAAAAACAAAAAATAAACATGACAACCAAATAAATTATAACTTTAAAAAGAATGCCCATCAACATCAAAACTCTTACATCAGGATACATCTCATATTTCCAATATAAAAAAATAAACATGACAATCAATTAAATTATAACTTTGAAAAGAATTAATATATGAATTACACACCATAAAAAATTTTGTTAGCTATATTCAATAAAAAATATGATACCTTTATAGTTGGAATCAAATCCAAATAATTCTATAATAGGAGATTATGGTCGAGAGAATATCTTAATAATCTCCAACGGCTCAATCCAAGCCATCAAATCCAAATAATTCTAAACTAGGAGATTGTAGTTGACTTAATATCTCAACAATATCCAACAACCCAATCTAAGTCAATAAACCAATTCTAAAGTAATCATTATTTCTATCAATTTCATATGACACCTTTGTAAATGACATTCTTTTAAATTAATGAATTATTTAATTAAAAGTTAAAAAATAACACTAATTTCTAAAAAATGTCAACTTTTGATATGTGTATTCCAACAAGAATATTTTAGAATACTCCATGAAATAAAATCTTAATCATCTACCTGATAATTATTGATAGTTAAATTAAAAATCTAAAATACCAATTCCAAAATAAACATAATTGTTCGCATAATTAATTGGCTAGTAAATGCTCATAGGCAACAAAACACTCATCTCATGATACATCTCACATTTCCAATATGTAAAATAAAATGGAAACCAAATAAATTGTAACTTTATTTTAAATTATTGTTATTATCTAATATAAAAAGATTTAATATATCGCTTAAACATAAATGAAGAAAACATGAATCAAGATTCTTAACTATGATTATTCTAAAATATTTTGTGGAGATTTAATCTCTACCATCCACTCAATTAATATTAATACATATTCTATAGTAAACACAATTGAATCAATTATGAGAAGGAAACATGATATTGAAATAGTTGTGAGCGATTAATGTGAATAACTAATAAAATTATTAAATAATGTATTATAACAAAAATAAGAAGACAAAGTCAAAATAAATGACTCTCTCTATATTTAATATTCTATGTGTCTATTTTGGAATAAGACTTCTACAAATTGAATTGAATTATCAATAATTATTAAGTGGATAATTGAGATTTAACTTCCACAAAATATTCTAGAATATTCTTAATAGTATAAACAAATCAAAGTTTTACATTTATCTCCAAAGTAGTTATGCATTTTTTTCTTTCTTAATTAAATTTATTGATTAACTTAATTAAAAGATAATTTCATATAAAAAGTGTCATATGAAGCTAGTTATGTTTTTTCTAGCATGTGATATTGATAACCATGGTATTGTCCCATGGTATTATAAACAAACCTATTTACAAATTAATAAATTTAACATTAAATTAGGGATAAGTATTCATAATCATAAATCCTTTTTTCATGTTCCTTCAAATGTATAAATAAGTAATTTATATATCAATTCATTTTATAATTAACAACACTAACATGAATAATTAAAATAGAACTTCAATTTAGTTAATTCTTTTGTTTTTTAAATTTTAGCAACTTGATACTATTATGAAGTATATTTTTTATGTTTATTATAAATTGATACGTATAGATGTTTACCAAAAATTTAATTTTTATAGCTATATGTTGTCATAAGGGGGGCTAGCTCGGGTTCCGCATTAATTAGCCAAACAAATCACTACACTAATGGCCCTTTCCGCATCAACCCACGAAGCGCGCACCAAAGTCTCACCCAAAGTAGTATGGTGGGATGTTGGAACCAAGTTTCCGCACCTTGAGATGGTTGTGATGTCGTTTGATTTCTTCTATCCATACCTTTGCACAGGTGGCTCGCTCTAAGGCTTGCAAGACAAACTCTCTATTCCAGCCTTCAATATGTTTGTGAAAGTATACGATCAACCTTTGTGCAGCCCTAACCCATGGCTCAGGTACTTTCATGTTGCTAAGAGAGTGTGCCGTGTAGATTCCTTAATTATCCTAAGTGATTTTCTTATCTCGTTAAATACTTACAATTAATACCGTGTAAGTAGATATTAGTAATTGCATTCATTTGCACATCATATAATCATAATAAAGGAAATTCATCAACAGAACATAAACACAAAAATTGCAGAATAACTCATTTTATTAATATCTTCCAAGTGCTTACAAACTCTATCCACCCTGCGCACACAGCTACAAGGGTCTGTGCACTCAGTTGTGGAATTCTATCCTAAGCCTCTGGGCACTCAGCTGTAGAGCCTCTATCTACTACGACCCAAGACTTTGTCTTATTCTTCAGAGCTATCACTCTACTACATTATCTCCCATTTATAGTCATCCCTAAACTACTTAAATATTAGGTATTTTTATACAATCCCATGGTCGACAGACCATAGATAGGTCTCTTATAGTCGACTTTACTTTATGAAACTAAGGACGGACTACCCTTTTTGACACTTAACACCTTCACCCTCCACGACCACAAAATGAAAAGTCTTTACACTTATATAACAAAAATTTACTTAAACATGGACTCTTAGCCCTAAAACTACCCTTGGGGGATCCCATTCCCAATAGGCCCCTAACACAAGCATCGTGACTTTCCCTCGAGTCACTCAGCAGGTGCGAAGATCTTTGCACGAAGCCCATCCAGCTCGACATGGATAACCACAACTTCCGTCATTCTTTGAGTTATTTCCTGCTTCGCATCTTCAATAGTCTTCTCAGTTAATGCTCCCACATTGTCAGCCTGAAGCTGTTGTTGCGTCACTTGTAAAGTCGTAAGCTTGCCTTCAATTTTTCGTGTGACTACGTAAGCTTCCTCCACCCACGGCTTTAGTTACACCTTCAACACTTCTTCCTTGTGCAATGCTGCGTCCACCTGTTCCTTCAGTTGCTTGCCATTTTGTAGCTTGGCTAACCTCTATGTTAGCATGATGATTTGCAATGTGCCCTTAACTTTATCATAGCATTTTTGGAGTTTGCTTGCTTTCGTCCCTAACCTCTAGATGTTTGGGTCATCTTGCAAGCTGGTCAAGACCTCAAATGATTGCTCGAACAACTATGTGTAGTATGTTACTGAACTCTCCAGCACCGTAACATCTTCTGTGACAATGGATGCTTGCTATTCCTTTACCTCTAGTGGTGTTGAAGGTTGGGCCCTCAACTAGAGCTCTATAATCGATAAGTTCAGCTCCAATTGAACCCGTTCCATCTCTGTCTGAGGGTTGCACATCCATGTGGCCAATTTGTGGATGTCGACCTCGACTTGCTCCTCCTCTAGAATACCCAACTTTGGGACCATTTTGCATGCCTCCTCCATGACTTCTATGATCTTCTTGCTCTGGCTAGTCACCTTGACCTTAGCAACGATGGCAACAATTCAATGTAGGGCCATCTATTCATTTTTTATCCTTTTTTCATTGATCACCTAGAGGGCGCAGTGCTCATGGACCCTCTGCTCTATAATTACTCCATCCTGTAATAGGTGGAGTGCTTTGCGTGGAAGCACTACCAAGTTGAGTCTAACTCACTTCATGGTGTTGACAATGCCCCCATCAGCCTCATTTTCCTTGGTTAGTGCTCCATCTGGCAGTACTATCGCACTAGAAGCCTTTGTGCGTAGCATATCGGTAGCCTTTTACATGCCGATAGCATGGCTAGTAGACACCGTAACAGCCTATGATGTGCGAGTCTACAACTATTGTAACCCGATCTGGATAACCCCTAGCATGATCTACTGCTACATTTTAAAATGTTTCAAGGGCTCCGTAGTGACATCTCGGACTATGTCACTGATGTCATATAAGTCGCCCTTCATCAATGTGATAGGGTCCAGTGAGGTCTTGGTTGCTTTGGATTTATTTTCGAACCCTCCCTTCTCCATCTCTCTCAGGTGCTTAATGTTGGCAGATGACTCCTGAGGGTGCATGTCATGCTGCTCTGTGTCCTCCTCTTCAGTCTCAAGTGAAGGCAACCATGCGCCTTTGTAAGAGCCCCACTTTGTGCCACCTGTTTGTTTTCCTACATGTTCTTCCTGGGCCTTCTCAGTAGCCTCCTTTTTCCTCTTTTCGACCAGCTACACCATCTTCAGCTTGGCCTCTTCCTTCCTCTTCTATGCGGTGTAACTTCTTCCACCAATCGCAAAGTCCACAGTAGTGCACAACTCTGCCGATTATTTATCAAGCACCACATCGATGGCATCATCTCTCGCCAGGTACGGAAAATCGTACCAATTCTGCACAGGGTCTTTCTGCACCCTCATTGATATTCAATGGAAATCAACATTAAACTTGGCATAGCTGTACAGGTTAGTGTATGCCATGGGTGACAATCATGTCTTATTATTGATGACCATCCTACTATTCATTTCCATCAAGATCTAGAAGATCTTGTTTTTCTGAACTCGCTTTGTGTCCTTGGTCGCCCATAGTGAAGCATACTTTGTTGCTCCAGGAATGTCTCACACGGCCTAGGGGAATTGGCTCTCCTCTAGTAGCTCCCATGCTACCCGCACAATCGATAGTAAGAGCCACGCATAGTGGAAGGTCATGCTTTGCTCTTGCACATTGTGATAGTATGCTAGAAACTCTCCACAAAGATAGTCCAACTATTTAAACTAGACTCCTTCCGTGCACTGTTGTGCGAAAGTGACAACAGGCATCGACATCTCATTAGTGCGACACTTCCACATCACCTTCCCTACAAGGATCTATGTTTCTACCTTCATAGTGGGGTCATAGATGCTAGAGATAACGTACCCATGCAGCTTCTTTACCAGCTTGAATTTCTCCTACATTGATTCTGCGAGCACCTGCTCACCACTCTTTCCACCAAAGATTGTAATTGTATTTTTTCCTATATACAGTACGTCCATTATTGGGTGGATTAACATATCTGTGATGGGTATGGGCTCCTCCAACCACAGGCACCCATCATGCACTAAGCACAACAACTTCTTGATGACAAAAGCTATCATGGTGGTGCGGTTATAGTGTATCACCCAAAGAAACTTCAACAATCCTACCTTCTCTACCCCCTTGAGCCACCTCCATGACTCCAACACAGTCATTCCCATATTTTTTGTTTATGAAGCGGTGCATCAGGTGATTAGTTGCGACGTGCAGGAACTTCTTGTGGTCCACCGAGTCCCAGTCCTCAAGCTTTAGCATCGATACTCAGGCCAAGTGTGCAATGTCGAATGTAATTTCATCTAGTAGTAGAGGCATTTGCAGGGGATTCTTACTCTCATTAATGTCCTTGGGGACCTTGGACTTAGGCTTGCACTGAGGAACATACTCTAGCAAATGTGTAAATAGGGTACGCACCCTGGGTTTCAACCTCCTCTACTTCCACTCCCACATCCTCATCATCCATCGAGATGTCTTCGATATCCTCCTCCTCTGCTTCAAGGATTATAGCCTTACCTTTCTCTTGGGCAGTGGGCTTTGGTGGGTTTCTCCTTGGCGACACACACGTCGGTGTGGTAGGTTGCTTGCCCTTCTATTCCTTCACGAACTCCTTGGTTAGGGTCTCAGTGTTCTTGGTGATTTAGGGACCTCTTCCAATACTTAGGCCATTTTTGGAGTAGCTACTTCTGCCTCTCTCTCCATTTCCTATGTCGATTCCTCTACTACTTACTATGTATTGATAACTTTTGGGGCTACTCACATGATCTTCCATAAGAATTCCTATGTGTCCATTGGCAAAGTCACAAATACCCGAAAGACTATTAGAAGCTCATATTTCTCACAATTCATAGGTGCTTGAAAGCTCGACAGTTCAATACTCAAAATGCTAGGTGTTTTCACTAGAAATCCACTTGTAATTTATAGGGTATTTTGAATTCAAATCCCACCATCCCCCTCAAAATCGATTCATTAATGCTCGATTGGTGGCATATTTTCAAGGATCCAAGCCATAAATTTCATCTTAAATGTCAGTTGTCCACTCCATTTGGCCTCGCTTTTGTTGTATTTTCATGAAGAGTGACTTTAATGGTCACTTTTTGGCCGACGTGCATGATTTCTCCCTAGGTAGCACAACTTCCTCCATGCTACCAAGGACCTAGTGACACGTCCTTGCTTTCCACCTTCTTCCGATTGTGCAGCTCCCCAACCCGAGCAGTGTAGTTTGTAGTCCTACACCTCCTTTCAGCTGCCTGTAGCTCTAATATTATGCTACCTTCATTTAGTCACATGGCCGGACTGCTGATGTATGGCTTCAAGAACCTACCTTTCACCTTTCCTGGGAAGGGTTCTCCATTTAATTTGACCAACTATATTGCTCCTCCATCGGTAATCTCCTTAATAACATAACGCCCTAACCAATGCACCTTTAATTTCCCTAGAAATTTATCAAACTTACTATCATATAACAAAACTAGGTCATTTACCTTAAATGTGTGCAACTTAATGTGTTGATCATGCCATGCCTTTTCACACTACTTTTGGACCTACTAGTGAAATCTATCCAAAAATATTTCTTCTTTGAGCTCACCCAATTGTGCGAACCTCTCCTCGAGGGTTCCACTGCCTATCATGCCTTTGGGTGCTGCTATGCACAGACTAGGCATGATGTATTCCATAAGAATTATCGCTTCCACACCATGGACAAGCCTAAAAGGGGTTTATCCAGTCAACTTCTTGCATGTCCTTTGATAAGCCCATAGTACTATAGATATGAATAGGTCCCAATCACTTCACTGAGTATTGCAAACCTTGGTCAACATGTTTTCGAGCACTTTGTTGAACACCTCCACTATCTCATTAGCCTATGGGTGATAAGGTGTGCTCGTCTCGTGGTATACTTGAAATTCCTCTGTTACTGCATTGATCATCTCATTCTGGAAGTGCGTACTAGGATCATTCATTAAGATCCCTGGATAGCCAATTCATGTCAATACATGCTCAAATAGGAACTTCACGGTAATCGTGCTTGTTCAATCCTTCATCGACTATGCCTCTGCCCAATGAGTCAAACACTCCTTTGCGGTGATAATATACCTTGCTCCCATATTTCGTTGTGGCTAAATAGGTCCCACAAAATCTATCACCCACTTCTCAAAGGGTTGCAACGTCATTTGTAGATTCAAAGGCATCTCATCCCTCTACGATGGCTTGCTAGTCCTTTGACACACATCGCACGCCTTGCAATATGGTTTTGAGTCCTAATGATGGGTTGGCCACCATAACCTTGCGCATAGAATCTTCTGTGATGTTGCTCTCCCTGCATAATGGCCTCCCGTGGTGCCCCCATGAGCATCCATGATGATGCTTCTTCCTTCAAACTCAGGTACATACCTTCGCAATATCTCATTAGTCCCCATTTGTATAGATTCCCAACAATGATAGAGAAATCTGTCACGTGCACCATTAATTCCTTCTTTTGCTGGACAGTGTACCCTTCTCCTGTAGTTCCTATTGTTAAGAAGTGTATTATATCCTCAAAATGACCATCCATGACATGTACTGCAAATAGCTACACATCACGCAATCCTTCTTCCAAGTTATTAGGTTCCTCCCCTGTTTTGATGCTTAACAGACGGTCTAGTCCCACGTTCAATCGTCCAGGCTTCACAACCACTTCAAAATCATACTCCTAGAACAATAAGAGCCATCTACATATTCTCCCCCCCAACATGGGTGTATTGACCAGGTACTTCAGTGTGGAGTGATCTGTATACATCTTAAAATGGCCTCCCAGTAAGTAGTGCCTATACTTCTGGAGCACATACACCCTAGCTAGCCCCTCACGCTAAGTGGTGGAATAGTTCTTCTATGCTTTAGATAATTTGTGGCTTCTGAAAGTGATAAGATGGTCCAATCCTTCTCTGCCAGCCTGTGTCAGTTTTTCTCCTAGCGCTATACATGACACGTCGACATGTACATGAAAATCTTTCTTCCAGTTCGAGAAGACTAGAATCGGTGCGATAACCATCTTTTCTTTCAATATATCCAAGCTCTTCTAACATTCATCACTCCAAAAGAATGTGACGTCCTTCTTCAACAATTCGTCCATAGGTGCAGTGATTTGGGAATAGCCTGTGTTAAACTTTTTTTAATATCTTGTATGTCCAAGAGTAGAGCGCAATTGTTTCACACTACTCAATGCTTCCAAGTTCAGTATCACCGCAATCTTCACGGGGTCTACTATCAGTCCCTGTTTGCAAACCACATGCCCCAACAGGTTCCAAAGGGAATGCAAAATATACACTTCTTGAGATTGAGCATGATTTGGTATCTTTGATAGGTATCCAACATCATGTGCAAGCTTGCTACATGGTGCTTAACTAGTCCAAATAAATTCCAGTCATCAAAATATACCTCCAGGAACTTATAAATAAATTCCTTGAATGCATAACAACAACAACACGTGAGAAAATCGTAGTCACATTCTTCAATCCAAATGGAATTACAATCTATTGAAACAACCCCACTTAGTTGTGAAGGTTGTCTTGCTCCTATCCTCCAACACGATTTTGATTTAGTGTTACCCAGAGAACCCATCAGTGAAGGAATATGCTTCCTGGCCACCTACATTGTCCAACACTTCATCAGTGAATGGAGTCGGGAAAGGATCATGTACACAAGCATCATTTATCTTCGTGAGATCCATGCATATCCTTCTTTCATCCTTCTGCTTATTTTCATGTACCACCATTGGACTTACACAGTCAGATTCTTCCATGGGCTCAATTATGCCTACCGTGAGCATCTTGTATAACTCTAAGTGGACCTTCTCCTTATATTTCGGATTGAGATGGTAAGGCCTTTGCTTAACCAGCTTTGTGTCAGGTTTCAATGTAATCTTCTTCATATCTAGGTCCCCAAGTATCCCTTTCAGGTATGTAAACTTGGTAGGGAATAAATCCTGGTATTCACAGAGTAATTCAATGACCTTATCCACCATCATGTCATCCCAGTAGTGTCCTATCTTTGCAAATTTTGGCTCTCCATCCATACCAATGTTCACTTGTTTCATTTTCAATGGTATGATTATATCAGGGTTCTCAATCTGTAGGCCCTAAACCTCGCTGTGACCTTCTGTTTGCAAAATATTAATCTTCCGCAAATCCTCATCCTCTTCTTTAGTAGTTACATTATAGCATTCTAGTGTGTGACTCAGCTGAGTAGCCCATTCAGGATGAATAAGGTCTAAAGGATCGTGCAATATTCTAAAGATTGTTGCTTTCACCTCTTGTAGTGCTTGATCAATACTGCAAAACCTGTCCTGAAATCGAATGTCATCATGAATCCTTCATGTAGGATATCTCATTCACCTATCGCATGGTCGAGCTTTGTTTCTATATACCAATTTTTTGGGCAACATCCAAGGTATGACAAAACAAGTGTACCCACTTAGGGTGGGGCTTTTCTCCATAAGCTTGGGTCCATTTGGCCAGATATGCACATGGATCATTTTGCCCATCATACTTATTTTTCAATCACATCTTGGGCTTCCTAAATCATGTTCTTATCATCCCCCTACATTCTCGCCAATCATCAAAGCTTCCCTTGTGCATACCCTGCCATCTTGTGAGAGTAGTGCGTAGTGCCTAGTCCAATGCCTAGAAGCGCTGCTTTTCTGCTACCTCTCTTTCAAATGCATCCAAAAAGATATCAACCTCATTCAGACCATCATAACTAGGTGGATTTCTTACCTATAACGACACAGTTCAGCGATCGGGTGATCATGTAATCGATTCTGCCAGCATTCTATTTCTTCATTGAAGTCTAAATTGTAGGAACTCTCGAGATCCCATGTAATCCATCCATCTATGATGGGATTCACTCAATATTGATATCACATTATTATCTTATATATATAGTCCAAGTTGTCATCACTCTCATAATCTCAGATTGGTTCATTATAGCACGATTCTTTAGAAGGATCGAGGGGTACTATTATGAGCAGCAATTTCTTCTCAAAGATCATCTTTAGCTTTTTCAGATTGATTACCCTATTCATATCAGTATCCAAGTCAATTCCCAAGAGCGTAGGATATGGATTGTTATCATCCACACTCTCTATTACTTTAGAATCAACAAGCATGCTTGCTCCCTCAATATCCATGGTATTCCCCTGCAGCCACCACATGGCAATGATCTTCTACTGATTTTTCATCCTTAGCTGAATTAGAGACCATTATAGCACAGGTCTCCCCATTCGTTCCCAAGTCTACCTCAGTAGGATGTTCGCGTCTGACCCCACATCCAAAATAACCTGATCCATCTCATATTCTCCTATCTGTGTGATTAGTCTCACCTCCCTTCCTATCCTTGTTTCGTGCTTGCCAATCTTTCATACTACACTTGGCTCACCTAGCGCGATTCCAACACATATATTAATGAGCTCTTGTAACCCTTTCACAGTGCTACTATTGCGCAGTAACTTCATACAGGTCTCCGAGAAAGTTGTGAGCATAGAGGGGTCCATCTCCTGCTCAATCTTATCTTTGCTTCTTAAGGTGGAGGCCTCATCGAAGCTCTTCTTAGCTTCCATGAAGGTTTCACGTGCATGCTCCAAATCAAACTCAACCTCCTTCGCAGGAGCTTTGCAAACCCATGTACTATCTTTTGCATGTTTCCCCTTGCCATCTTCTATCGCGATTCCACTTCTGAGCACTATATTTGCGTTTGGATCTTCCTCGCACTGCTCAGACCTCATCATCTGCAAGTTTTGAGTCAGCAGAGGTAGTAGTGCCCCTTTCTCATGTATCCTAGCTATCAACATATGATAGTCTTCCATTTCATGATTAAACAGTGTGCAATACTAGCACAATGGACATGTTCGATTAGTGCAATCATAGGCATAGTGTCCTAGTCCTCCATAATTATGGAAAATAAGCTACCTTAGACCTCTGTTAGGTCCTCCCCCACCTCGACCTCATTTGTGGCCCTAAAATCCTATTTTCACCATCCCTGTGCTTTGGTCAAGGGGCCGCATTTCGGCCTGAACCCTATAGGTGGGAATTATATCCATCATCAGTTCATACCTCTTGCTAGTATGCTCATCATGTCCTACCAACCTACAAAAGTGTCAGAATAGTTGTTGTGGTACCTATACAAACTTCTATAGCAAGTGACAATTATCGATGGCATGTTTTTCGGCTACTTGACACATAGTGCACCAAAATATAGGCCCTAGCTAGGTCCTGCTTGAGCTTCTGGCCTTAAAGACATCGGTCCTCCTACTGCAATGTAGTTCTCAAAGATCAAGAAATGGTATTTGTCATGACCTTGACTCTTGTATTTCAAGCACCATACCTCCTCGTGCACCTCTAATCAAACCGCCCTGTCCTGCTTCAGAATTTGCATCTCAACGCACAGATTATTCATTTGCACATGGATCTACTGAACTCCTAGATTTAGATCTTGCATCAGGGTTTCATGTAGCCTCATGGCAATCTCCAAGGCCTCTACCTGAGATGTTATCTTCTGTTGCAACAAAACACTCCTTAAGTGTGATTGTAGCGAAGCTACAAACCACTCGTGATGTTGTCCATATGTCAAATTCATGTTAGCTTTGCAGATTGTACACTTCAACCTTTGATCTAATTCCCAAGGAATCTTTCCTGGTTGCAACATGATTTCCTTGAATCCAATAATCGAATGCACCTCAGATTTATGCTTACTAAATTCTCTATTCAGTGCTTCCTCGATGTTTGCCACTCCAACATTCGAGTTATTGTTAGAGTACTTAATATACCAGGTTAGCGTACGATCTTGTAGAGCGCTAACCAATGTCACCTTCTTTATATTATCATCTGTAACACCTTGAGCTTCCCGTATAGCCCTCACAATGAACCAAAATTGGTCTAGGTCATCATTACCAAAACCTTTGAACATAGGCAACTTCATTGTATTTTCCATACTAAACCATGGTGGAGGTGGAGGTGGTATGAGTGAATTTGGAGATGAGGGTGGTGAGCTAAAAGGTGGTGTCAGCAAAGGTGGTATTCATGGGAATCCTTGTCTTATTAATTGACTAACACTTCGTGGAGAAACCTTTGATATCCCTTCTTCATCACCTTGCAGAGGTGAAATCAAGGGACTATACTCCGAACCCTTTTTCCTTCGTTCCTCTAAGTTTGTCTAACTCACGTATCCCTGAACATCAAGGTAATTGCATGACTCATTTTTCACACAATAGCATTTTAATCGAGGTATTCAAAGATTTTACATACTTACCTTGCAGTCCTTTCAAAAAGCGTCGCTCCACCTCGCTATAGCTAACTAAGGTGTTGACCACAAATTTAGTCACAAATCCTCCTATGACATGATCAAGCCAATGATCAAAAATGCAGGTGATCTTATCCACTGATGCTTCCAACCTTCACACTAGCTTTGAGATCCACACCATAGGTCCGTCAAGTTTCCACCATCCTTGGCTAAGTGCTAGCTTCGCGATCCACTCATATAGATCGGTAGGGAAGGAGTAGAAAAATATCTCATGGATATCTGTATACAGGTATCTATCCAACCAATATTCCTTTGTCAGTTGTGGGTTCTTGTTCTCCTGCATCACAAATTCATGGATCTTCCTATCCATAGCCTCCAATCTCCTTCTTACACTAGTACAAAATGACCAGTTACTTACTAAAAGAGAAACTAAAGTTCGCATATAAATGACCATTTTTCAGTTAGTGACCAATAGTGCTAATTTACAGCATCTTATAATGTGACCAACTTTTAGTCATTTTTAGCTTAGTCATTAATTGGTTTCCTCAATCTTACAATCTAGTAGTATACTTAGTCATAAATTTGGTCATTAGTTTTTCATTGGTTTAGTCATTAATTGTTGCAATTAATGACCAAATATACAATGAATCCTCAAGAAAACCAATTAATAACCAAATAAATATCACCAAAATGTTGGTCGTGTTATAAGATACTGTAAATTAGCTACTAATAGTCACATTTATACAAATTTTAGTCATCTTTCAAAACCATTAATTACCAAAGAAATATGAATAAAATTTATTCGTGTTATAAGATACTATAAATTAGCTACTAATAGTCATATATATGCAAAATTTAGTGACCATTTTAATCAAAAATTTATCATTTGCAGTAGTCATTTATATTTTTTTGGTATTTTCATATTCATTATATAAACGACTAATTTAGTAGTTTCTATTTATTTCATTTAATTTAATTCATAATCATTATAAACGACTAATTCAATCATATATTCATTTTATTTGAGTTCATCATTAATTAATATAAACTACTAATTTAGTAGTTTTAAATTTATTTTATGTGTTCATTATTAATCAACATAAATGAATTAGTATGATTTTGTGACTAAATTAAAAAAAAAAAACATACAATGTGCATGTTTATCTAATATGAAAACACAAAGTTAGATATGTTAATTATGAGAATAAATAATATCAAGTTCAAATAAAATAATTTCAACCATATAAATTTTATTATATAAAATATCAAGTATTACAATATGAGTTTCTAGCTCAATATTGGTTGGACTATAATTTACACATGAAATATTGTTTTATCATTTCAAAACATTATCACTGTGTTTCCAAAGCATTGCAAGTGAATTCACCAACTCTGAAGGCTTGACAATCCATATCTATGAGTGTGTCTTACGCGAGATATTAGCTCTAAGCGTATCACTAGACAAACTATCTTCTCTCTCTCATTTTGCATTTGTTGCTCTAGTGTTATTGTTCTCCTCTTTATTTAATTGCTGCTTCTTACCATCTATATTGAGTTCCTCTCCTAAAACTAAAAGAAGATACAATGTAGAGTATAAGACATGAAAGAAGGTCAATACTTGAATATAAAATGAAGTATAATATAAAAGAGTTATATAACATACCTCAACATTCGATAGTGGCCACTATGTGGCTAGATGACCTGCATAAACAAAACAAATAAAACATCACCATAGAAAATAAATCCTTAGGAACTTACTATTCAACCTTCAACAAAACCTTATGCACAATCATACTAACTAATTTACATGTAAAAAATATCACACAATAAATAAATTGTGAAAACAAGTGGAAAAAAAAAGACCAATGTGAAAAATATCCTTATTGGTTGTTCTAAAAGAGTCATGTTCCTTAAATTTGGATATTCTTTTTCCCACAATAAAAGTTCCTCGCTATTATGACCTATGTCTTTGGGATCATGAGATTGATCTAACATCATATTGGACTGTGGAGACAAAATGATTCAAATTTCCAAGATAAGTACCTCACATGGTTGAATGAAGGTGCTAGCTGTGAGTAGTGTCAAAACCTTAGGGAAGTAGAACACCAAGGCCTAAGAAAGTATATCACCACTTTTCCACTGAAACAAAAAATTTCAATCCCACAATGGCCTCTCGGACTACATTACTTTCGATGGATATCACACTCTGAGAGATGATTGTCTAATACAATGAGAGTTGTACATATATTGTCACAATGTCCCTCACAATTGGACCCTATAGTTTTGTACAATAATATTAATCATATTATACTATTTAATTATAATTTATGACTATCAGATAATTATATGTTTTAATAATTGGTCTGAAATTGCATTTTTAGTATTTATGTATGCATGAAAATATTCAGAAAAAAAAAATGTACTTTTTCTGACTTGTTAATTTCAAGTGAATCTAAATACACAAGAAATTATGGTGCTTTAGTTTTTCTCTAGTGTTTCTCTAGCGTTATCCACTCATTGTACCAATTTCCCCCATGTCCTCTACTTATTTTGGTGAATTATTCTTTGATGATGTTCAATGCCAATGTAGTGGACATTTATCCTCGATGTTTCTTTGAGCCAAAGGGAAGCTCCACAAGTAACAACCAAAACATAGCCTCAAATATATTATTGGGGGCAAAAATGCAGTAATTATATGACAAGCCTAGAAACATTGCACGTTAATCATATTCCCTTTAATATCGATTAATAATTTCTTTGCATGATCATGTAATACTAAAGTGTCAAGTAGGGTCATTTAAATTCAGTCATCCATCAATATCACCTTTGAGAGTATTTAGTATTTAATACTTCCTATTACACACACAATAGATCACCAACTTCAAGGATAACAATATAAACACAACAAAAATGAAATTAAAATAAACGTTAGGAACTCAAATGTGACTAATCGTGTGTCAAGAAAATACCAAGCCATTCACATTAGCAAGGCGCTCTTAGGCACTAAAATAGGAATCCTTCCATTGCATCATTTTCACCTTTTATTTAATTTCTTTAATTGATAACATAACTTTCAGAAGAAAAAAATTCATTGAAAAAGGTCTCAAAATCCTAGCAAATTTTTGAGTGATTGTCATATCAATTAAACATAAAGGCAATCATTCGATATGCTTTTAACTTTAAAAATATATTTAATAATATGAAGCTTTCTCATCCCTTACTCCTAATCAAATTTTAATCCGTGGGTTCCAATCAAGTAATCAATTTCCCTCCAATATAGTTAAGAGATCATTTTGGAGAAGGACTTCTAGAAGAATTGGGATAGTAGAAATGGAATTGAGTAGGAGGAAATTGAATCACTTTATTGGGTGCTCCAAAATATTTGAACGCAACTGAAAATGATTTTATACTCCCTCCACACATTTTAAAACAGAAACCATGCAGTTGCATCTCATTTATTTTCCACCTTTCTATAATATGTAATTCTTTGAGCAAGAATAGAGCATTCATAAATATTGTCATGAAAGAGGACTCTTCGTAATCCTAATAAGTTGGGCCCTAAGAAATAAGAAATTTCATGTAGTCATTAAATTTTACATGGTATATTTCAGTGACTAAAATGACAACTTTATTTTTAATTTGATTACAACAAAAATAAATTCAACCCTAACTAGTTGGGATCTAACAAATCAAGTATTCCATGTAGTAAAGTAAACTTACATGGTAGATTCCAATTATTTGCAATGAAAACTTTATTCTTGACCTTATTACAACATAGATAAATTCAAGAGTACATACATATTTTTGTATTGAACACATTCTAAGATTGCATAGATATATAATGATACGATTTACCTGTAGGATTTGTCTCCATCACATAAACCTCTTTTCATAATAAAATTATAAATCCCATGTTTGCACTCCTCGTCCCCCCGACATGCCAATCAATTAGAGTGGAATACTTTATCATGCTCCCTCAGTGCAATAGAGATCCACTACTGTGGCATGGAGAGGATTGGTGTCATAAAATGGTGTAGTGCATCCTTCAATATATGTCACAAAACTCCTCTCACCTCTCAGAACTCTTCTCATCTACAACAATAATAGTCCTCTCAAATTGTCTAGTCTCCATCTCATTCATCCTGAATAAGTGGATATTTCCACGGGTAGCAAAGTGTGCTTCAGGATTTAACAGAAGGAACTGTCACTAAAAAAAAATATACAATGGATCATAATAGTTATCAATAGGAGGAATAACCCTGCCAAGCTACTTCCTAACGACATAAAGGTACTCTCAAATTACCTCTTATAACGGACAAAAGATAACATCAATTACCTATAGAGTCTACCTATTCACGACAGCAATGAAAACACTGTCAAAAAAAACATCTACAACAACGTTGGTCAATCTCTTCTTCTAGTCAAGGGAATGCCCAAGTTTTGAAGAGTATCAAGTAGGTCAGGATCCACCTCATCCAGGCTTCTCTTATTCTTCTACTCTCTCTACCTAGGTTCAAAATAATAGGAAAGGTATTGGAAATTCATGGGTGGGTAAAATTTATCATACCATTTCGGTTCTTCCATTTTTAATAATTTTCTATAAGCATTGAATCTAAATTGCAAAAGCCATTCAGGTTCATTCTTTCTAGCTAAAGGTAACCTAAGCTTTAGAGAGTTGTAAGGTTTAATGGATCTAGGTATATTCTACTTAAAATATATTAACATGATTTAAAATTGTAGGCATTGAGATCATAATCTAAGGATGAAACATAAAATATTTTATGTTCATGATTACAAGAAATCTTAATTTCATGTAAAAAAGTTTCAGGAAGGTCTAGCATTTGCATAAGCTCTAGCATTTGCATAAAATTCATGCATTCTGACCCTAGAAAAGTTAGGGAGGAGAAAATTGATCTGTACAATAAGGAGATGCAAAATTGCAAAATTCTTACTTCTGTATTGTCCTTTGATGAATTGTTGGCTGTAATGAAGGTATGCATTATCATAATAATTAAACCTTTTGTGCAATAAGGACATGAAAAATTCTTACGTGTGCATTGTCTTTTGATGAATTGTTGGCCACAATGAAGATCTACATTATCATAATCATTAAACCTTCAAATCTAGTTAATATTTATGCTTTAATCATAAATTGTTTACCCATAAGAAAAAAAATCATGTTTAGTAAAAAGGAAGAACTCTCCATAGTCCATATTCATAGCCATGTAAAAATTACCAAAATCTCAATAAGGACATGCAAAATGCTTACTTGTGTGCTTACTTGTGCATTTTATTTTCATGAATTGTTCAGTACAATCAAGATTTTCTTTATCATAATCATTAAACCCTCAACTCTAGATAAAATTTATGCTTTGATCATATAAACCCTACTTTATTTACGGATAAAAGAACAAAAAATCATCTTTAGTTAAAATGAGAACTCTCGAGAGTCCAATCCATACCCATGGTAAAAATTACCAAAAATCTTCAAAGATTGCATTTCAAATCATTAAACCTAATCATTAAACCCTCAACTCTAGATTAAAATTTATGCTCTTGATATATAAAACCCTCATTGTTTACCATAGAACAAAAATCATTATTAAAAAAGGAAGAAAAAGAACTCTCCAAAGTCCAAAATTCAAGCCCATGTAAAAAATTACCAAGATGTTCAGAATCTACATTATCATATTAATTCAAACCCTTCAAATTAGATAAAATTTTGCTTTGATCATATAAACCCTTGAAATTCCTTTACCATAAGGAAAAAAATCACCTAAGTAAAGACAAAACTCTTTAGACTCCAATTCATACCCATGTTTAAAATTACCAAAATATTCCAAGATTTTGCATTACCATAGTCATTAAACCCTCAAATCTTGATACAATTTATGTTTTGATCATATAAACCCTCGAAAATTGTTTGCCGATAAGAACAAAATTCATCTTTATTAAAAAGGAAGAACTCTCCAAAGTCCAAATTCAAGCCCATGTAAAAATTACCAAGATGTTCAAGATCTACATTATCATAATAATTAAACCCTCAAATCTAGATAAAATTTATGCTTTGATCATATAAACCCTTGAAATTCCTTACCCATAAGGAAAAAAATCACCTTAAGTAAAAGGACAAACTCTTTAGACTCCAAATTCATACCCATGTAAAAATTACCAAAATATTCAAGATTTGCATTACCATAGTCATTAAACCCTCAAATCTTGATACAATTTATGTTTTGATCATATAAACCCTCGAAATTGTTTGCCCATAAGAACAAAAATCATCTTTAGTAGAAAGGAAGAACTCTCTAGAGTCCAAATTCATACCCATGTAAAAATTACCAAAATCTTCAAGATCTGCATTATCATAATCATTAAACCCTCAACTCTAGATACAATTTATGCTTTGATCATATAAACCCTCTAAATTGTTTACCCATAAGAACAAAAATCATCTTTCGTAAAAAGGAAGAACTCTTTAGAGTCCAAATTCATACCCATGCAAAAATTACTAAAATCTTCAAGATTTGCATTATCATAATCATTAAACCCTCAACTCTACATAAAATTTATGCTTTGATGATAGAAAACCTCGCTATTGTTTACCAATAAGAACAAAAATCATCTTTAGTAAAAAGGAAGAACTATCCAGAGTCTAAACTCATACCCATGTAAAAATTACCAAAATCTCCATGTTGAATGACCTCGCCCTTCCTCCATCTAATATTTGATGCTCTCTTCAGGTGTTTCCCATGCAGACTCCATCTCATACCCATGTAAAAATTACCAAAATCTCCATGCCGAATGACCTTGCCCTTCCTCCATCTAATAGTTGATGCTCTGCTTAGGTGTTTCCCATGGAGACTCCATCTGGGGTTTGAATCCCACGAAATCCATAAATCACATTGATGGTATTCCTTCTTCTAAAATTTCCACACTGGACAAGGCAAAGAAAAATGCAGTGCTACAATGTGATGTTGTAATCTGTGAATATTTTATTTCAACCCAAAGCTAAACTGGAAATGAAAAAGAAAAGAAATATTTATAATGGAAAAATAATAAAAGGAATACTTATAATATATAATATAAAATATATAAATTGAAATTTGTTTTAATGATTTTTTTTTAAATAATTTTGTATTTCTACGTAATACCTAAGTTAAAAAGAAGAAGAAAAGGTTTAAAAATGATATTTGGATGAGTGTAACATTTAAATATGACCTCAATTAATAATAAAAAGTTAAATTAATAAAAATAACATAATTCAATTTGTTATATTTTGATTTTGTTATTAAATTGTGAATAGGCTTTGTTACAATACCTTGGGCCAATTCCATGACTTATCAATACTACATGTTCAAAAACCAATTCAAAACCAAAATATTTTATAACAATATCACCAGATTCTTAACTGTGGATATTCACCCCCACTTTACGGTAGATGTTATTAACTTGTAAAAGATAGCATTTTATACAATACCATGGGTCAATGCCACGGATTATCAATACCACACACCCTAAAAACATAAATTATTTCACAATCAAAATATTTTATAACAATATTACAAGATTGTTAACCATGGATATTCACCCTCACTTTCCCATGGATATTAATTTGTAGATAGACTTTGTTACAATACCATGGGCCAATACCATGGCTTATCAATACCACATCCCAAAAAACCATAAATTATTTCATAGTCAAATTATTTTATTTTAATTTAATCTTACAACCCTTTTTTAATTGAATCTAAAAGTGAACAATATTACAATATTGTTAGTTATTGATATTCACCCTTAATTTGCCATGGATATTAATTTGTAAATAGGCTTTGTTATAATACCATGGGCCAATACCATGGCTTATCAATACCACATGCGAGAAAACCATAAATTATTTCATAGTAAAAATATTTTATTTTAATTTAATTTACAACATTTTTTTAATTAAATCTAAAAGGGAAAATGTTACAATTTGAGATATATCTAAATGCTCTTTCCTCATGACCACTAAAAATATTACCATAGAAATTAAATTAAGGTTTTAATTTAAAATTAAGCTAAGATGGATCTATTGTCATATTCTATGTATATATATAAATATATATATATATTATATTAATATTATATATATATATATATTATATATATAATATTAATATATATAATACACGGCAGAGATCCCACTTATCTAAGGATCCAAGGGATGAGAGAGAAACAAATTGACTAATTATAATACATTAAATATGGTGCATGAATTTTTTAAAGTTTTTCATTATTTTATTTTCTTTGACATTACTGATCCAAAATATAGGTTTATTATTTTACAAACCAATAAGTTTTTTTAATTTATATAATTTCTTAAACACTATACAATGTGATCAAAATTAAGAGAGAGTCTGGGAGAGGGTGGAGAGAGGGAGGGAGATAGTAAAAAAGTTGGAGGACAGAGAGATAAAGCTTTTTTAATTTAGATAATCTCTTCAACACAATACAATGTGATCAAATTTAAGAGGGAGTTGGGGAGGGGTGGAGAGAGGGAGGGAGATAGTGAAAAAGTTGGAGGAAAGAGAGAGAGAGAAAGAGAGAGTGATGGGGGGAAAGAGAGAGAGGTGGGAGAGAGGGAGTGAGAGGAAAAAAGAGAGAGAGATGGAGTTAGAGTGGGGGAGAGAGGGAGGAAAGAAAAATACATATAGAGATAGAGGTGGAGAGAGAGAGGAGTGAGAAGGGAGAGTTGGAGAGAGAGTGAGGGAGAGAGGAGAGGAGGGAAGAGAAAGAAGAGGATATAGATAGGAAGAGAGATGGATACATAGAGATGGATAAGGACAAGTAGGGGAGGAGATAATGATAGAGTTGGAAGGAAGAGAGAGAGAGAGAGGGAGAGTGATTTGGGGGAAGAGATAGAGGAAGGTGGGAGATAAGGGATAGAGAGGAAGGAAGATAGATATGAGGAGAGATATATGGAATTAGAGGGGGTAGGAGAAGGAGGGAACAAGAAAACCATAGAGGGAGAAAGGTGGAGAGAGAGAGGGGGTGAAAAGGGAGTCTTTGAGTGAGAGTGAGGGAGATAGGAGAGTAGGAGGGAATAGAGAGAAGAATATAGATAGAGAGGGAGAGAAGGGGAAGAGAGAGTTAGACAGAGAAGGGGGAGATATGGAGAGAGAGTGTGTGTATGCTTGGGGAGTGAGATAGAAAGAGGAAATAACAAAAAGACACAAATACAAATATGGATATCGTATAGTATTATATAACCAACCTAGATCCATATTAACCCTATAACTGTCAAGTGTCAAGAGAGATCCAATCTCTCAAGGTGCAAACATTTCCTCAAGTTTTGCACCAAACGAAAAAGTTTGCACCTCGAGAGATTGGACCCCTCTCCACACTTGATAGATCTAAGGTTAAGATGGATCTAGGTCACTTAATGTGAAAGTAAAGTAGTCTTTATTTGATATTATAGTCTCCAAAATTAATATTTCCCTTCAAATTTATTTCAAAATGGAACTAGATCTAATTATATTCAACGAATAGATTTTTAAAAAATACATAAAACGGCTCTTTATTAAAAATTATAGTTTTAAAAATACAGATAATTAGAGATAAATAATTGACTGTTAGCTCACCTATACACCATGTAAGGATGAAGAAGTGTTTAAGAAGGATAAGCTTTCAACCAATCTTTAGCAACCTTTCAATCCCCTATCACTTGTAAGTTTAGATTGCTTGACACAATTAAGATGACTAACATAAAAATCGATTCATATTATTGTAGTACTTGTTACGTAGTTGTATTTCCGTTCTTAGACCAAATTAGTCATTCATGTCAGTCATTTTTAGTTGTATGACTTCTTAGTTAGTCACATATTTTAACCCATGACTAAATTAGTGATTTATGTTAGTCGTTTTTAGTTTAGTCACTTACGATTGCTCACTTTTGGTAGTATTTCACTTGGAAAACATGTGGTGACTTTCTTAGTCACCTAATCACTAATTGCTCATTTTCTACTAGTGTTAGTTGGATTCTAGTGATACAACATCACACATCTCTTATGCAGATTCTGGTCCCGGCAACGGAACCGTTTGTTGGCTTGAGGGGGTCTGACTGAGGTTCAACATTAATTAGCCATAAATCCCTACAGTACTGGCCCTTTCAAAATCATCCCGTAAAGCATGGAATGAAGTCTCACTCGAAGCAGTGTGGGGTGATGCTGGAACCAAGTTTCCACACCTTGAGATGGTTGTGATGTCATTTGATTTCTTCTATCTCTACCTTAGGCAGGTGGCTTCACTCTAGGGATTACAAGACAAACCCTCTATTCCGACCTTCAATACCTTAGCAAAAGTATATGATTGACCTTTGCACAACCCTAACCTATGGCTAAGGTACTTTCGCACTGCTAAGGTAGCATGCTATGTAGATTCCTCAGTTATTCTAGGTGATTTGCTTATATTGTCAAATACTTATAACTAACATCGTGTAAGTGGATATTTGTAACTGTGTTCGATTATTCAATGTAATTTCATTCATTCACACATCATATGAGCATAATAAAGGAAATTCAGACATAAAATATCTAAACACATCAACAGAAAAATGACACATAATTTGCAGAATAACTCCTTTTATTAATATATTCCAAGTGCTTATAGACTCTATCCATCCTGTGCACATAGCTGTAGGGGTCTGTGCACTTAGTTGTGGACTTCTACCCTAGTCCTTTGTGCACTCAGCTATACAACCTCTATATACACTATGACCCAACACTTAGACTTCTTCTTCAAAACTATCACTCTATTACATGATCTCCCATTTCTATTCATCTCTAAACTACTTAGATCTTAACTCTTTTTATACAATCCCATGGTCTACGTACCATGGGTAGGTCTCTTACAAACGACTTTACTTTACAAAACTAAGAGTGGACTACCCTTTTTGACACATAACACCTTCGCACTCCGCAACCACAAAATGAATATTCTTTACAATTATATTACAAAAATTGATTTAAGCATGGGCTCTTAACCCCAAGACTGCCCTTGGAGGATCCCGCTCCCAACACTATACTATATATTCATGGTTCATATGGTTCTTTATATGAAAAAAAGGTTTATAGTTTAATTTCCTTAAACTTTCATGTAACATGTATATATAAACTTTTAATGAGGTCCACACATGTGTATGCTCAATAAGGTAACTTAATTTTTTTTTTTGGGGAATTCTAAATCCGGGTCTTGGTATGAAACATCTTATTGTTCTTTGGCCATTTCATCGATATGTTGTTGACTTATATAGTTTGCAATGATCTTAGATTTATTTATGTGATGTTTATTTCTAACAAATATAAGCCCCTCCCCTTAAAAAACTAAGGGATTATACTTGAATTGGGTTAATGTCTGGATGGTTCTATGCTTCAATAATTATATAAATTTCATGTCATATGAAAAATGATGATGGGTTAATGGTGTTGATCCAATGATGCAAAATTTGGGAATACTGTAATGGTAACTACCATATTCTTTCATCACTTGTCACTCTAAGTTGTGCTTCTTGACCTCCTAGACGAGCTCTGAAAACCACTACGACTAACCCTAAATTGGGTTTCCTCTCCTATTCTCATTTTGTTGACAAATTGGTAGTGAATATGTAGGTAATTCCCTCATCATCTCACATATTAAACTAGGTAGTTTTTATTTAGACAATATTTGCCTCTATTTCTTTTTAAAGTTCTGAACTTGACTACTAATTTCCTTCCAATATTTCTCTCAAGGAGTCAATGGTTTATGGCCATACCGAAGTATCTCTCTAGAGAACAAGTAGTATTACCTTAATGCCAAACCTATTCAGGGTCTAGGCTGCAATTTGTTGTCACATGGGTAATTGGTATGCCAAGTCTCCTCACCACTGAAATAGTTCGATGGTTTATCTTTTATTTTAGTTCCATTACTTTGGACAATTCCTAATGTCTTAATTTATGTTTCAATTCATCTCCCATATCAATAGGATCCTTCTTACAACTACATGTATACATATTTGTTTCTCTTATTCTTGATTTTTTACTTTCCAAAACATACATGGTTTAATGTTTTCCATTATTTTTTTTAAATGTTTCACAACCTAGGGATGTTACCCATCAAAATAGTATTTACTTGTTCAATTACGACCTTTTTATCTCAACTCGTTAGATCTCGAATTCTTCTATGGTTCTAGGTTCTTATTATCTTCAGTTTCCTTTTGCCTCTAGGGATTCACTGAGAGGTCATAAGGTTTCTACTGCCATATGGGTGAAACCCTTTTTATACATCATTATCGGTTTCCTTCTCTAAAAAATGAGGGACACTATGACCATAGGGATTTATAGAACTCTTCTTGTAACATTTCAGGGTTATGAATATGAACATATCTCTTATTATTACGTCTTAATGGTTGAACTTTATGGGTTGTAAAATTATTCAGTGTGCATGCCATGCGTTAATTCAAAACTCTAAATTGATAATGTATATAAACAATTTTCTTATGTATCCCTTACAGGACTTTTAGGTGTTGCATGCTTGTTTGAATTTATAAACCCTATGTGCCTATGTGTTATTTTCATAACTATGATTTCTTGCTTGTTATGTTATATTGTTGCACCTAGTTATTTAATCTTTGTCTATATATTAGTCTATGTGTATAATTCTTCTTAATCTTTCCTTGTGATTTATAGTTACATAATATGATCTTTCTACCTAACTTCTTCTATACATTTCTTTTTCTGGGAAGACAAGATGGTTAGTAAATCCTTCATATTCATATATATATCCAAATCTTATGTTTCAGTGGATGCACGTATACATAAAAAAATATTTATGGGTTTTAGATTAGCCTTTTAAATAGTTTTCCTTGGTGTCGAACCCCTTAGCAGGGCCTATTTTCAAGTTATTCTTATCCTCTCCATACACTCATTTTGAGCTTGGGATTGTTAGTGGTATGCTCACACTTTCCGGTATTGGCCTAGAGACTAAGCTCACTCATACTTAATGATAAATATTCCAACATTAGAAATTTACACTTATTCACAGCAATACATTTTTCACTAGAAAAGGGTCACAACATAACAATTAGAGAAACAACTTCACACCTAGAAAGAAACAATATATAATATAAAGCATACATATAACACTTGTCGATTTAACAAGTTTATTCTACCATGAAAATCACAAGGGGAAAGGAGTGCTCCATCTAACTGACGAGAACCAATACCCTCTTCTAGAACTTCTCTTGAACTAGTTTGACTTCTGGAATAATTTTCCATGACAGAGACCTTACTAGGTCCACCTAGGACTTCTCTAACCACACTAGGTCTTTCGTAGGGTTTTACTGACCACATAAGGTTCAATTTGGAATTCCACCATATATCGAGCTCAATAATTCCTTCTTCATAATGTCTTGAGTCCATCAAGACGAACAAATTTTGTTTTCCTCTCTTGGTTCCCCTCTAACCAAGCTCTACCTTCACAAGGTTGATTCAGGATTTTTCCCCTCTAGCCCTCTTGGCTCATTTTTCTGTAACTAAGATAATTTATCTCTACGGAGAGGAATAGCTATCTTTCAATTGTCTCACACATGACGCTCTCATTTAGCATCATTTTCCCATTATAATTTTCATGGCCAACTATTTCTAATATCTTATTAATGAAAATTAGAAAAAGATTTATGTTCATCATTTATTCATATCGTGCACTTAGCATGTCCCACATTTTGTCATTTAACATAACAAAAGTAACTAGAATATTTACAATTTATTGGGGGGTATTACCTCTCCCTACACTTAAGTGAAACACCATCCTTGGTGTTTTCCTGCCTCCTAGAATAGGCTAAGATATGCCTGACGCATAAATTTATCATCCTCCCAGATAGCCTCTTCATGGATGAAGTGCTTCCACTGCACTTTAACTTGGATAATTTCTCTCTTCCATAGCACAATTTCTCTTTGATAAAGAATACATATAGGCTTGACCAAGAAATCTATATTCCACTCAACCTACATCCATGGTTATTATAGCTACTACTAGTTTCCCATTAACCATTGGTAAAGAAAAATATATATAAAATCATTTCAAATTTAATGTTTATGTATACATCTCTCCAATTAATAATATGTTATGGATCGTATATGTACTTATTTAACAAACAGACATCAAATATGTTATGTATAAGTATATGACTAGGCAAAGCCAATTGATTGGCTACAGGCCTGTTTTGAGCAAGTATTTGGAAAGGGCCACAAAATCAAGGAGCTAGTCTTGTGTAGCTTCCCCACCTTAAGGTGCTATTTTTTTGTTTTACCCTTACATACACATCATATCGCACCTCAAATTCCTTATAGGTTCATCTTTTTTTCTAGAATTGTTCTGCCGACCTTGAGTAGACTTCAAATTTATTCACACTTTCCTCATGGTATGATACATTTCCTTTAACATGTCTAGTCCCGATATTAGTTTATTTTCAGGATTAATTCAACTAATAGGTGTCCTACACTTTCATCCATATAATACTTCAAATGGGTTCATCCTAAACGAAGCATGATATCTATTATGAGATGAAAATTCCTCCAAGTCGAGATAATATTCCCACTTGCTTGGTTGTTGTATGACGTTAATCTTTAGCATATCCTCCAACACTTGGTTCACTCACCCAGTCTTCCCATCTATCTGCGAATGGTAGGGAGCACTGAACTATACTTGTGTGCCTAGTCTAGTAAATAGAACCTTCCAAAAAGCATAAGTAAACTTCACTTCTCTATTATAAATTACTACCTTAGGTATACCATGTAAATGAAAAAAATTTCCTATAAATATGTCAACAATTTGAATAGCATTGTAAGTTGATTGTTCATGAACAAAATTTGCTGATTTACTTAATTTATCTACCATAACCATTATGGGATCATTTTTCCTTTCTGGATTCCATAAAAATGTGATAAAGTCTAGAGTGATAATTTCCCATTTCCTTCAGAAATGGGTAATTTATGAAGTAAAATTGTTGGATGTTGATGTTAAAAGTTTACATGTTCACACTCTAGATATTTTTACAATTCCCTCCTCATACCAGGCGAAAAATAATCCTTCCTTAAAGAAGGAATTAGTTTCTCGTAACTAGGGTGGGCAACATAGGGGCTTCCATGATAGTCATCAAAAATCAGCCACTTAATAACTTTTTGGTTGTGAACATAATTTTTTTTCCTATAGATCAGTAATCCATATCTATTAATGTCATATCCTAGTTATTTTTGAATACTTTATTCTTACTTCATTTGCTGCCATAAATTTTGATATTCTAGATATCTTTGAGCTACATCTTCAATATGATCTAAAAAATCAAATTTTAAATGACTAAATGAAATTTCATAAATATGGTTCAACCTTCTGTTAGCCTCTCTCATAAAACAATAATAAATCCAATTAAATATTCCAAGTTAGGAATTTGTGCCTAACTCTTGGGTTGTTCCTCTAAGATAGGAGTTAGTTTAGGTAACTCCTATATTGGTGTGTATCTGGTGAGAAATTATCTCAACCAAAGGAGAAATTCTCTCAACCAAAAGTGTCTAAGATAGAACGCACTATCTTGAGAACACTATCTCTCATCTATTTATTTGTAACACTATATTCAATTATTTTAATGTGTAATGAGAGAGAAGCATGTGGCTTCAGCCTTTTTTCCGCCAATATTTTGTCTCTAGTTTTTATGTGTGTTTTCCTGTAATCTGTTGGAGTTAATTTCATTTTTATCATGTGGTATCCAAGCTGTTCTAGGTTAAATCCTGCCTATCTGGAGACCGACCCTGCAGATTGGTGCAAGAGCCGAGGGTTGTGAGGTTGCATTGGAATGTCATTGGTAGCTGGAGAGAAAGATCTGTGGATCTGGAAACTACAAAAGATCCTTTGGGCAATCGCTGGAGTTTTTGTGTGATGAACAGAAGCGTTGTGCTGGAAGATCTATGTTGAATATAGAAGCATAAAAGTGTGCCTACGTGGAATTGTGGCATGTGATGTGGATTGCCCCATTCCTCTTATAGCAGAATTGGTAAATATTGAAAGATTTGTTGTTAGTAGTGGCTCATGGTAGTTTTTGAGTCCTTCGGGATTCCAATCTTTCAGCTCGGAAATGGGTCTTTCCTGCTGAGATTGTCTAGAAGTTCCTCGTTATATTGCTTTTTAGCCAGACCTGAAAAGTGGGCATGTATCAGAGGCTTAAACTTGATATCAAAGCTCCATTCCATGAGCAGCGTGGTTTTCTGGGTGCTGAGGTATCACAGACTGCCCGACTTTTATCATTCGTAATTCAGTTAATGGGTAAAACTCTTTTCTATTCCATTGGCCCTATTTGATACCTTGGAAAACAAAGCTTCTCTTCTTCATGTTCTTTGACAATTCTACACTGAAGAAAACTGTATACTATTGTATGTCAAGATTTTCCAAATGCTTCACTTTACATATTACCACAAATAAACTTTCTAGGAAAGAGATTCATCCCTGTGAAACATCTTCATTCACCTCCGCTCAGAGCGTCAGGATCTTTTATTTTATTTTACAAGCAAAATATATGCTGACTATTTGTGATATTTAAATGTCCTTTCACTGTCCATGCCATCCTAAAGTTCTATCTCTAGTTGTAAGTTCCTTTTTCAAGCCACTTGACAGTTTCTAATCAAGTAGATCCCTGAAACAAAGTCTCTGGAAGACTTGATAAGTGGGTGCTTTTTACAACTATACAATCTTGAAACATTTGCCAGTTTGGTTTGGTGTAGAACTATTGAAGCTATCTCCGATTCAGTACATGTTCCTGGATGATAAGGTACAAATACAAACTGAATTATTACTCCCTTTCACTTCTATTCTCCAGATATATTATCAGTTACAAATGTTCAAATGACTAAAAGAGCGCAAAGATTTGGTGGAACATGATTGGAGATCTGCCTGCAGATTCAACTCGAATAGCTACAAGATTCTGTTTTAGTGACTTTCAATTCAAACTATAATTAAGTGGCCTTGGTATGTATCAAAATAGGTGTATCTTTCAACAGATAATTACAAATTTGGGTTTGCACCAGTGTAAGAGACAGGAAGTACACTCCATGCGTGATTATCCTTGCTGACTAGGGAAACCCCCAACATGCAGTTGTATGATATGGAGGTTGTTGGTGAAGTGGCCTCGCTTCGGGTTTGAAGCATACCTAATACTGAGCATCTACTGCGTCGTCAAGTAGAGTGGTTTTCAGCTGCACATTAGAAGTGAAATATTCACGTTATCGATTGTAAAGTTTTATTAAATTATTTTGTAGGGTTTTTTAATGTCATCATAAAGTTAATAAATGGATAAGGTATGTAATATATACTTTTTGGGAGTGATAAGTGAGTGGGGGGTAATAGGTGATTTTCTTTTGGGGGAGAAATAAGGTAATTTTTAACAGAGGTGCAAATTTTTTTTTTGGAGAGATAAAGTGATAAGTGGAATTCTTTGAGAGAAATTATTTTTTGTAATTGAAAGTATTGTTTTACTTTGAGAGGGATCGTGTCACTATCCATTCAGATTTTGAAGGCGAGTTGTTTGAAAGGGATGTCAGCTTGGCATTATCATTGCTTCAGATGTACTCAGTGATTAATAAAGATATCATTTTTTTGGTGTTGATGTGTCCTAGATCCGCCCAAAATTGAATAAGGGGATCTAAGCATAGAAAATTTTAGGGGCGAATGTTCGCCCTTTGGCGAAATTAAGGGGTTTTAAATTTTTAGTGGGCGAATATTTTGTATCATGGTACATTTTTACGAATCACCTCAAATAGCCCACATTTTATTAAGGGAGAGGGTAAAAAAGGTAAATTTAGCCTTTGAAATTAGGAGTTAGAACCTTCCATTCGCCCATTTTCAAGAATAGGTTTTATTTAAGTGAATCCATTTGCCCATTTTCAAGAATAGGTT
>APFE031392067.1:1806-13118 GCA_000404065.3 Pinus taeda
TCTCCTATATCCAAACTTCTTTCACTGCGATGTTGATCTGCCTATTGTTTCATTCAATTCTGTGCCAAAGTGAGGTTATCCTTTAAGAGTTGGAGAACTTGTTGTTGTTGAGGGTCTACCTTAACACCTTCATGAGATATAATATGACCCAAGTATTCCACCTCTTGTACTCCAAAGAAACATTTGGAGGTTTTTTCATATAATTGTTTCTCGTCCAATATTTTGAGCACTCTATCAACATGTTGAACATGATCCTTCCAAGACTTGCTGTAGATTAGTATATGATCAAAAAATACTAACACAAATTTTCTAAGGAAGGGTTTGAAAATGGAATTCATCAAACCTTGGAATCTAGAAGGTGCATTGGTAAGGCCAAAAGGCATGACCAAAAATTCATAATGACCCTCATGAGTTCTAAATGTTGTTTTCAAAATGTCTTTAGTCTTCATTCTGACTTGATGATATCCTGCATGAAGGTCCAACTTGCTGAAGTAAATTTCTCCATGCAATTCATCCAGTAATTCATCAATGAGAGGAATGGGAAATTTATCTTTAATAGTGAGTTTTTTGAGCTCTCTATAATCCAGACACATGCACCATGATCCATCCTTCTTGTGCACCAATACTACTGGAGCAGAGAAACAACTTTTACTAGGTTGAATTATACCAACCTCTAGCATTTTTGCAACCATATGTTCAATTTCACTCTTTAGTGAAAAGGGATATATGTAAGGCCTGATGTTTGGAGGAACACTTCCTGTAAAATGAATAGCATGATCATGGTCACAAATAGGTGGGAGGCCTTTGGGAGTCTCTAATACCTTGGAACGATTGTCCAAGACTTTTTGGAGATCTGGAGAAATAGATGATTTCGACGTGGGAACCTCTAGCGAACATAATTGTGGAACTACGCCACGTTGTTCTTCCTTTAGAAGCTTTGTCATGCCATTAGAGCTAATTATCTTTCCTGGCTTCCCTGTGATACCCCTTAAGTCAACTTCCTTTCCTTCTGAAAAAAATTTCAAGAAACGTTATTGAAATTTAAAAGTTATCATACCCAAATATTGTAGCCATTGGACTCATAGTACAACATCAGCACCACCCATTGGAATGGAAAGCATTGGACTATTCAAAACATATTCTCCCATGGATAGCTTGATATTATGGCACTTTCCAGAGAAATTTATGTTTCTTCCATTTGCAACCATCACTTGACACTCTGGTGCTGGATCAGTTCAATTCCTTGGCTATATTACAATGAATAAAATTATGGGTACTATCTGAATCAATCAACACTATGACCTTTTTCTTCTTGATATGTCCTTCTATCTTGATCGTTTGAGGAGTGGTAATTCTGATCAATGCATTACATGATATGTTCGGATTCATTTCTTCTTTCTCTGAGGTTTGTTCTTGGTGTATATCCTCTTCTTTTGACATTTCTTGTTCCTTTTCTTCCTCCTCTTCACAATCTATGTAAAATAATTTCTTCTTAGCACACTTGTATTTGCTATCACAACTGTAACAAAGGCCTTTTGCTATTTTTCTTCCAATTGTTGGGGTGTTAACCTTGTACTTTGTGGAAGGATAGGGAAAAAAACACTTCCATCCTTATAGTTGTGAGTGGTAAGCTTCCTTGTTTCCATCATTTTCCTTTCCATTTTTCTTGCCAACCTGAATGCCTTCTCCAATGAGTCAGGTTCCCAAATATTAACCTCATGTTGTATGTTATGCTTTAAAGTCACTATGAACACATCAATCCTATGCTCCTCTGGAATATCTTTTACCCTTATATTCAATTTTTGGATGTCCTCAATGTGCTCCATCATTGAGCCCTTTTGTTTGAGGTTTATCAATTGGCTAAAAAAAGTGTTGCTTTTTTTTTCCTCATAATGTGCTATCATTTCTTCCGTAAAAATTTCCCAAGTGACAATTTGTTTACAAGAGCAAAGCCATCAATGCCATACAAAAGGATTTGGTTCCAAATATAAAGTTGCAATCTGTACCTTTTGTGTATTTTGCACATTATGGAGATCGAAATATTGCTCCATCTGTAGTTTCCATGTTACGAGATCCTTGCCATCAAACTTCCTCATATCGATCTTTGGAACATGGTGGGTCTTCAATCTAACATTAGAGTCTATGAAATCATGATTAACATTTCTTTTGTTCTCATCATGAGTTTCCTTTACTACCCTTTCAGCTTTAGTAAGCATTTCTTGTAGCAACTGTTATACAAAAAAATGACCTCCTCATCAACTCAGAGGTGAAAGACAGCATGACTGAAGCAAAGACCACAATTGTAAGCCTTGACTCCACACTAACACTGGTTGCACACTAAAAACCTACTTTATAAAGCTTGTTACCAAGCCTAAGGGTGCGTTAGTGACCCTAGTAACTCAAGTTGTTAAACTAGGGGTAGCATTAGTGAAACTAAGGGAAGTTCAGTGGGTCAAACCAACGAATTTGTTCACAAATATCTAGATATTTATCCCTAAATTTGCTCAAGAAAAGAAAGGAAATTCCCAAAAATCAAACTATTTGGGGAAATTCCAATCTGAAAAAGAAGGCAAATGGGAAAGAGCTGGAAAACAGGGAAAGTTCATTGCTTTTGCCCTAATGAACTCTATGAGGAGCTTGGCAACCCTAACTCGATTGCTACATAAGTAGTGAGAGGGCCATTGTGAAAGGGGTCAGAGCATTTGAAAGGATAGCCTACTAAGCTGTTGTGAACTGTCACATACTTGAAGAAGTGAGCTAAAGGAGAGAGAGAGAGAGAGAAGCAGAAGGGGCAAAGGAAGACTGATACAACAGTTGGCTGTAATCACTCTTCCGTTATTAATACAAAACTGCAGTTTTGTTCCCTACTCCATGGTGTCAGTAACCTTGTTGATTAAGTTGTTCATTCGATACTTGTTTAGATGAGTAGTTTAGTTGTGTGCAAATAGATGTTCATTGTGCATTCTTATATTAGTTTTCAAGATTGTATGTCGTGATTGTGTTTGCCTTTCCTTTGTGTAGGAATTGATTTGGAGCTGGCTTTGAAGGAGTTCTTCTTGGCTACATTGAGATCTCCAAACAAATCTAGAAGGAGACTTGAGGTCATCCTCTTTCCATACTTTGTTAATTGATATTTGATAGATGAACATGTGTATAACTTGGTAGTTTCTGCAGATAATCTTAAAATCTGTCGAAGGTCCCGGGAAGACCTTTGAGGGTAGTTTTCATTCTCCATACACCATGCATTTTACCCCATAGCAGAATTGGCGACTCCATTGGGGACTATACATCTAGTTCCCAGTTTACCCATATTCTTCTTTGTTCTCTCTTCCTTCCAAGAGCTCCCTATTCTTCAGCAATCCTTTTTCTGATCCACCAAATATCTTGATACATCCTACTAGTATACATTCATCTTAGAAACTAATCTTGGAAACCCTCATTGTGATAGATTTCCCACACTAACACAGGTTAATAGGCTACACAGAGCTTTATAAAGCACTGTGCCTGTGTACAGGGAGCGTTAGTGACCCTACTAACTCTCTGTAGCCACTACTACAAAGTGTTAGTCTCCCTTTGCCTTGATTTCTAGTAGTATATATGGACAAAAAAGGATGGAAAATATTCTCATGGGCTGAAATAAGATCTGCAACTATATTATGTCAGCAAAATTGGTGTCCTAGAAAGTTATTTTTAGGAAAAAGTTTTGGTTTGTCTCTCCTAAAAAACATTTTTTCTGAAAGAAAGACTGATAATTTGTATTCATCCTTCTATTTAAATAGTTGTCATTTGCTTCATTTTGGTTTTTAGTAGTTGTTAGGAAATATTGGAAAAGAATCTTTTGGTTATGCATGTGTTGAAAGACTATAGATGCATAGACGAAACTATGAATATGTAGAATACAACTTGTATGCATCAAATTGAAATTTTTTTTCAAAGCATTGTTTTTGCATGATTTATTGAGTCAAGAGTCTCACCATATTTCATATGTCAACACCCCTACCGAAGACAATAATCAAGTACACATAAAATTTACATTAAAATCAATCAATTACTCTTTTGAGTAAACCAACATTAGCTAGGCTAGGATCTTGGGATAAGCATGTGAGTGAACTGCCCAAGGTCGAAAACCAAACTAGTGTCATTAACGAGTGAAAATTTCCTTCTGCACTCATACTACTGGGACCACTCCAGTAAAAGAAAAGCGAAATATGAGACAACATTGGACTGTAATTGAAGGTAGACCACCTTATCTTACAAATCCTTTGGGCATTCTGTGTATTGGGGGTCCCTTCGAGGATTTCAGAATTGAGTCGGGGACTCAGGTATCCTGCCCACACAGCATGCTGTCTACGACTATGTCCCCCCCGGTGGTGTCTGTGATCTGAGGTATCTCTAGTGGTCAAACTTATAGGGACTTACACATGGTGACTGGGACGGGCTGTCCTGGTACCTAACACGGACGGATCTATTATGTCTTCAGTTTTTGGGAGGGTGCTCGTCTTCACAAGAGTACTTGGCCCCTCAATTTGAGGTTTGGGTGAAGCTCTAGAGTGACCGTAACCGTACATTTGGCCATCCTTCTCTGTTATTCATTGAGATACTAGGTTTCATCTCCGGTGATCAGTGCTTATCAGACGAGGTAATTTCCCTCTCTTTGCTGATTGATCCATTTAGTGTATTTTTTATATTTATTTAGGTACCTGAGTGCTATCATTTGAGACTTTAAATAATATCACGATAAAAAATTATTGATAAAATTAATGGTCACCGTGGCTACATCTGGCCCTCGTCGTCACTCCAGACAATTGTTAGGACTTCCTCCACTCATTATGGAAGATCTGCCGAGCTCCACTGAACTAGATTCCCCATCATCGGGGGACCAGTATCCTAGATCTCACACGAGATCTGTTTGGACAACCGACGATTCAAGTTTTATGGAGGATTTCTTTACCAAGGGATTTGTTCCCCCCTTTAACCCTCTGCTTACGAATCCGTTGGAACCTGTCTTGGCTCCTGTGGTACCTGTACTTCCTGCTTCGTTAGTTGTAACATTTCCATCTATCTAGTCAATGCCTAATGGGTTATGGAACTTTAGGGACACTTTTGTTCCTTCACCACTCCCCCAGTCGACAGTCATCACAACACCGGTAATGTGGAATCCTACTGTCCCGTTTGTCCCAGGTACAACCACTCACATGACACCCTCTATGAGTGGAACCCAACAGATGCCAGGTTCCACCCCTATGGTGCCAAACTGCATACCTTCAAAAAGTGCCACATATAGTGCTCCCTATAACACTTAATGCGATACTATGGGCACAGCTCCCATTTACCAACAACATGGTTGACTGCCAATGTACAGTTCAAACCCCTAGATTCATATACCTGGGGGGGTTCCCAATATGCACATGCCCATAGGGAACGTAACCATTCCCCCTCTATTCTTAGGCTTGCATGGTCAGTCGCTAATTGACATGATTTTTCCCTCTGTCAATCAAGGCCAAATGGTCAGTTCTGTGTCGTTCAAGAATCCACAAGGGGTTCCCAACCAGTCCATGGGGGCACCCTACTCACATACTCAAATGAGTTAAGGGGGCACCGCTTATACTGGGGGAAATTTCATACCCCAGTATCAAAATCCTCATGGAAATCCACTCTACAACACCATACCTCAAAGCAACTGCTACACCATGCAACCCATGTATAATATGGGGAACCAAACGATGGGAGGAGCGCAAAGCTCCTCAAGTCATCTGTCATCACCATGGTTCGAGTAGGGGGAAACTAACTCTCTTCCTTTCTTGGCAACATTAGATATAACCGACTTATACAAGTTGACAAACAACCCCATTTATCACAACTTACAATGGCCGCTGATACCGCATAAAATACCAACGGACATCCCGAAGTTCGATGGAAAATAAGGGGAGGATCTGGGCACCCATATCACCACCTACCATCTCTGGTGTGTTTCAAACTCTATGGTGGATGATAGTGTTCGGTTACGTCTTTTTCCCCGCACCCTCACTGGAAACGCAGCGAAATGGTATATCGAGTTACCACACGCGTCAGTAAACACCTTTGACACTTTAGCGATGGAATTCCTAAAGCACTTCCTGTTACCTATCTGCTATGAGATTGGGATAGAGCTCGTCACTTCATTTCATTAGGATACCGCCACCCACATCCCTGATCATATTCATGAAAGGAGACATAGGCAGAGGTTAGTAAAAGCTCCCATCTCAGACTTTCTCTTAATGGACTAGTTTTGCAAGTCCTTACTCCCACAAATCGCTAGAGATGTCGCTCTAGGTGGTGCAGTCACAGAAGACCAATCCATACGTCATGCCCAACACTTAGATTTGATATATTCATAGTTTTGGCACTCTTTACGACATAATCCCTAATGCTCCTGGTAACCCCAATGCTTCTACAACTCAACACCCCGGAGTTCACGCCGATGGGATTGTCGGTGCAACCTTTGGGGCTGCTGTAAAACAACTCAGTGGTTCCATTGCCAAGCTGGCAGTGGACCCCTCTAGCAATACGATTGCTCTTCCTGCCACTATGATAAAATCTGTGTAGTCTACACAAAAATCCAGTGGCAAGAACAAGAAGAACAAGAAAAAGACTGCTCCTCCTGAAGAGCAATCACCAAAGCAGCCCAACCTAAAACAGAAGGCCACTGCGCCTACTGACGAGGAAACGGATAAAACCACCAGATATCCATGCAAACTCTGTGTTGAAGACCACACGACTTGGCGATGTCCGTGGCTTCAGGAATGCATAAAACACCTTGCCAAGAGGGATTTTGGTAAGGCCCCCGCTGTCCATAGAAATCCTTTTCCCACTCAACAACAGTAAAATCTTATTGCAAACCAACCGCAACCCCCGCAAGGGGGAAATGATGGTTTGCAACATCCTTCGACTAGTGAAGGATCCTCTACTATTTACACATTTGAAACAGTAGAACTCGCCACAAGAGCCAAATCTTATGGAGCTCCTGTCGCTCCAGCAACAAAACCATCCTTAGGTCAAAACCCACCGCCGCCTAATGATTTGCATATCGAAAGGCTAGTTGAGGACCTTGTAATTCGACCCCCAAAAGGGGAACTTCGACACACAATGCACAATACATCTACACGTGCCACCCAACACTACAACATTGTAGAGGATTTGGCGCAAGCGCCATTCGCTATGTTGGTGCTCGAAGTATTACAAGCATGCCCAACGCAATGGAAATATTTGCTTTTGCCTATTGGAGGTATTGACCCAATGGATTCCATGCTTGCTATTTTTGACATGGACAAGTGTAAACCTTCCCTTTCTCACCAGCTTGCATTCCAGGTGCATATCACTTCGAAAGGTAAAGTTATACACAAAATTGTTATTGACGAAGGTGCTTCTACCTGCGTCATGTCGGCTTCATGTTGGATCGCCTTGGGTTCTCCAACCCTATCCCTGCCGTCGAATTCCCTTAAAGCTTTCGATGGCCACACCTTTATCCCAAAAGGATACCTAGCCAGTTTTCCCATCACTTTGTATGGGAAAACAATAATGGTGGATGTAGAAGTCGTGTACAAGAAACTCGACTATAATCTCTTGCTGGGTCACAGTTGGACATATGCCACGACGGCCATAGTATCTACTATCTTTCGCATCATTCAATTCCCATTGGATGGAAAGGTAGTTACAATATATCAGTTGTCTTTCTACACCCCTGATTATTTGCCATTACCAAGTAGCTCCGTACCAGTAGTAGGTGGTGTGCCTGACACTTATGTCAGTATCGATACCGGTCTATTGAAGGCTTCTTCCCTCATGGGTTGTTTCCCTCTTCAGCCACCGAAGGTTTCATAGATGGTCAATATGCTTTCATCTATTCCTCATGAACAGACCAATCCATGGATCCTACCGGCTCCTTCAGACATTGACACTTATGGAGAACAAATGCCGCTATCACTAGCTGAATTGGCCTATCAATCCATTCAAATTGCATCCGAATCTCTGGTCACTTTGGTTTCGGCCATCAGTACCACTACCCCTCCCATAACCGCTCCTTCTTTCGATCCACTCAATCAAGTCCTACCTATGGACGAAGCTATTAGAGAGATCATGAGTTTAGAAGAGCGACCTTGGGAGGACTCGCACCATCGTGTTTCGATATCTGATTTGAACATGATGCATCTTCAAAACCTGTCACCTGAAATACCAGAAATCATTTCCTCACCCTATATGATCCTCCAAAATTTGGAGGCGGAAGGAAACATGGGAAATATTTCAAAAACATTGCTCATCGATATTTTTGTCATGACAGGCATCGTGGAAAACATATAGATTGGAGCCAATCGCAATCCTGAGGAAATTGTGAGCTTCACCTGCCCTTTTAAGGACTTCTGCGATGTTTTCCCTTGGTCTTATGAGGAAATGCATGGCATAGACCCTTTTATTGTCAAGCATGAGATCAAGGAAGATCGAGCATTCCTTTTATGGTATTTTTCTTGCTCGTTAATCCAAAAAAATCCTCGGGTCTCCTTCTTCAGGCTCGTTAAAATACCATGAAGAAGATCGAGCATTCTTTTTATGGTATTTTTCTTGCTCGTTAATATGAAAAACCTCGAGTCTCCTTCCTTGGGCTCGTTAAACTACTCCAACGAAGATAGAGCACTTTTTGAGATATTTTATTGCTCTTTAAAAAATATAAACATCTTCGAGTTTTCATCGTTAAGCTAGTTAAATCTATGTGACAATGGTCAAAGCACTTTTTGTGATATTTTATTGCTCTTTAAAAAATAAGAAACATCTCTGAGTTTTCATCATTGTGCTCGTTAAAACTATACAACAATGCTCTAAGAAAATCTTTTTTGATCTTTTTCCAGCTCATTAAACTAGAAAAGACCAAGGGATCATTCCTTTTAGGCGCTTTTTTCTCGCTCTTTAAACTGAAAAAATCCCGAGCTTTGGATTTAGGCTCATTAAACTTTATAAAATGACATGAGCATTCTTTTAGGTACTTTTCTCGCTTGTTAAACTGAAAATTCCCGAGTTTTTGTTACCGGGCTTGTTAAAAATATACAGCAACAGCAAGAGCACTTTCTTTTTTGGGACTGTTTCTCGCTCTTAAATCAAAAAATCCCCAAGTTTTCCCCCTCCTTTGAGCTCGTAAAACTATGAATAAGGGATGAGCCATTCTTTTCCCTCTTTTTCTCACTCACTAAATTGAAAAAGATACCTTGAGTTTTCTTCATTTGACTGATTAAAATTTTTGATGAAGGTATTGAGTTTGTCGTCGCGTGACTCATTAAAAATTCACGACGAAAAATGAGTTTAATCCGCCACCTCTTGTAACAAAATGAGGTCCACATTTATTGGAAGTAGGTTTCTCTTTATCCAGGTTCAATAGATTAACTTATGGAAAACTAACCGATCTGGGTATACTATTAACCTTTTGTCGCACCCGGTTAACAAATATGACAAAGGGACCACCATGGAGTTTCTCTTTACGATCTTTTCAGACTCTCTAAACATGAAAAGACCACTGAGTTTTCTAGTCTGGACTCTTTAAATTACACAGACAAGATATAGAGTCGTTCTTTTTACGATACTTTCAGAATCTTTGTTGAAAAGTGTGCAACAAGAAATGCTTGTTGAGAATGCAACAAGATGATGGAGCTTCGTGGAAAGGAGTCGCCTTCACTAAGTGGTCCCGCAGGCTATTTTTGGCGCAAGTCTATTTTTAGACATATGGATCATGTCTATGGATTGCAGGTTGCTGTTTATGGATGATTGATCAGGTTGGAAAAATAGATGGACTTCTATTTTTGATGAAAGTGTGAGTGATCACAGTGTGAGTGATCAAGTCTATTTTTAGACTGGCTGTCAAAAATAGAAAAGTCAAATATTATTATCTCACAATAATATTTGGACTATAAACTTTGTCTTATTCTCTTTGAGCACTTCAGTTCGAGCTACGGATGTGGCACATGCCATTGCATGAAGGAAATACGTGGTTCTTATGGGTTAGTTGAATATTTGCATGCATGACTTTAGTTAGAACTCAAGTGAGTTGAGTTTAGTGGACTGGAGGTGCAGTTGATGGAGTTGTGTTCAGTTTAGCTTTGTTAAACTGGTTGTATTTAGTCTAACTGGCAAATAGACTAGAGATGAGTTGGGTGAATTAGTTATTAATTAATTCACAAGTTATTAACTCATAATACAGCTAATGAATACATCAGTTAACTTAGTTGCATGTCAGTGCATGTTCAGTTCAGCAGGGACAGGTGTTAGAGGATCAAATTGCTATCAGTTGTGACTATAGTTGTGCACCAGATCTTGTACAATCAAGGGATTGAGTATGCCAATGAGTTTGCCCACGTATTTGCCCGCATTGTAGCTTGTGATCACGTCCAACACAGTGTGAGTGACTATTTTGCAGGTGTAAAACGAGTTTGGTGAGCCATTCTCATCAATTCTCATGCAGGTATTGAGCAGTGGAGGCAGGAAAGCAGCGGAGGAGATTTGAGCCAGTGATTGATTTAGATCTGAGCTGTATTGTGTGTAACAGAGGTGGAGATACTTGTGAGAAGTATTATGTTTTGTAATGTTACATGACTCAATCATTAATATACAGATAGTTGGGGTTTTTAGCGAGATGCTTTCCCCGGGATACATACTGTGTTAATGTGTGAATGCTCTTGATGTTTTATTGTTATTGATGCTGCTATATTGATGATCAACGTAGAGGGGCTTATGTATTGTGTATGTTTTCCGCAATAGTACATGATCAGGATAATCTCCATTGAATATGTGTTAAATTATTCAAAATTTCTACATGGTATCAGAGCTGTTGATCATCAGATCTACTATTCAGGAAGTGTTTACATTCTATTTCTCTAGGCAGAGCCTGTAATCGAGCCAGGTAGCCTCTGGATTCATCCTTCCTTTGGAAGGTGAAATATCCGATAAAAGCCCATACATTCAATCTCTGTACGAGAAATATTGTGTTCTCACGAATCTTAGATCCGGGGCGGTTGAGTTGGTTGCTGGTGGAATTCGAATTTGCAGCAGTGTTTTCTTGGTGACAACGCAGCAATGTCTTTCAACGGATTGTGATTGGAGTATGCTCTTGAGGGCAGCTCAAACTATATTGCATGGAAGGACAGGATGGAGGCAGTATTGGATGATAATAGGCTAAAGGAGTTCATAGATACGGATATCCCAAAGCCTACTGATGTTACTCAAGCTGATGCTTGGAAAAAGAAGATCGCAAAATGTCGAAGGATTCTGTTGGAGGGCGTGAAGGATCACATTGT
>APFE031392067.1:28413-46555 GCA_000404065.3 Pinus taeda
AATTAAGACTGTGAATACCTAGCTTTTCTTGGAACTTGAAATCCGAGTGTACCAAGGTACCTAGTGACTGTAATGATGGAGATAAGCGGTTGGACATGATATGTGGAGTGTATAAGCTGACAGTGAATGATGCAACCATAAATGAACTTGACAGATTTGACAGTTAGGAAAGATTTGTTACGGATTGCACGAATCTCCGATTTCGTAGCGCAGCCAGTGTAAAATCTAGATTATGTGCTACGAAATCACCTAAAACATGTTGCGCTGCGGGAACACCTAAAACAGATTTATGCGTTGCGAAATCACCTAAAGAGCTTTGTAGCACATAATAACCTTTGAAAAAAGTTGACACATGTAAATTGTGAGAGTTATGAGACCAGTGATGAATGAGAATGCATGGTGGACCTTTATTTAAGTATACCATCAAGACTCTTAAGACTCAGACTCTAAGGCAAACAAAAAAAATCAAACTTAGACTAGCACCGACCTTTACCATCAAACTAATGTGAGAAATTTGGGCATTAGAATTCTTAAATGATAATAGGGGCTCCACTTAGGATAGTGTGCTCCTGTAGTACACTAAGAACTCGTAGGTCCAGTGCTTCATCCATTTTATGACAAGCATAGATTTGCTTGACGAGCACCTTTTCCAGCTTCTTGGGCCTTCACCTCGGGCTTAAGCCTTCTGTTCAGCTTGTCATTATTTGCAAAAAAAGAAAAACTGATAAAATGGGTATATACAATGTTGTGAGAAACTGATAGGATTTCAATCAGTAATAATGCTTTAGGAACCTACCATTAACAGGTCCTCCAGCATATGGTTTTCCATCAATTTCTTGCAGAATGTAAGTGTTGTTTCCATGGAAAGCAGAAATTTGATATGGGCCTTTCCACAAATTTTCAAATTTACCGTGCTTACCTTTTTCTTCAATTCTAGCTTCCCATTTCAACACTCTATCATGGATCTGAAAAGTAACTTCTTTGATATTCTTATCAAATGTTCTCTTGATTTTGTTCTGACTTTGTTGATGACTGTCATACACCTCATTTCTTTTCTCCTGTAAGGTTATCATTTGATTTATTCTTCTTTGTACAACGTTTGGTTCCTCCTCTAATCCTTGAATCAGCTTCATTACAGGTACTCCAAGTGATGTTGGAAATATGGCTTCAGCACCGTATACTAACTCATGTGGCGATGTTCCAGTGGACCTCTTTGTACAAATCCGGTCAGCCCACAAAGCATATTTCAATTTCAAATGCCAAGCTTTCTTATTTTCTTGCAACAGCTTCTTGAAGATCCTCAGAAGGCTTTTGTTTGATGATTCGACAAGGCCATTTCCTTGTGGATAATAAGTAGTAGAGTGTCCAAGAGAAATGTGATACTGATGGCAAAAATTAATCATCTTCTTGGACTTAAAAGCTTGAGCATTGTCAGTTATAATCTTCAATGGGAAACCAAATCTTGATAATATATTATTTTCTAAGAAAGAGATAATCACTGAATCATTTGCTTGCCTTGTTGGGACCACTTCTATCCATTTGGTAAAGTAATCAGTGGCTGTGAGAATCCAATGATGCTGACCTAATGAAGGAGGATGAATTTCCCTTATAAAATCTAATCCCCATTGCTAAAAGGGCGCTTCAACATATATAGGAAACAAAGGTAATGGTACAAGCTTCCTCTTTCCTTCAAATACTTGACATTCATGACATGTAGCTACCTTTTTATAGATATCTCTGAACATGGTTGGCCAAAAATATCCAGCCCTCAAGACCTTGTTTGCAGTAGCTTTCCAATAGTGATGTCCTCCACAATCTCCCTTATGGAATTCATCAATTACTTTATCAGCTTCTTCTTCAAGGAGACAATTTAACAATATCCCTCCTGCATCTTTCCAAAACCAATTTTGGTCATACACAAAATATCTTAAAGACTTCAACTTGACAAACCAGGCTTTGGACTTTGAAAGATTAGCAGGGGCTTTATTATGCTGCAAAACAAATGCTACATCCTTGTACCATTATGAAACCAAGAATTTTTCATTTATTTTGACAAACTCCTATTCATTTTCAGAAATTTTTGAGATCTCTGTACTCAAGTTAACGTCAAGACAGTCCAAATTTGATTGTGTCAGCAGCTTGGCTAAGCCTTGAACCTTTACCAACTTTGTGGGTTTAATCTCAATGTCATACTCTAACAATTTTTCTATCCACTTGCCCCTTTTTCCATCCAGATCAGTGTGTGTTAGAATATCCTTTATAACAGCATTTGGAACATAGGCAACAATGTGAGAATGCAAAACATAGATTCTGAAATCCTTTATTGCTTTCACGAAGGCATAAGCTTGCTTCTCTAGGATATTATACTTCAGTTCAGCATTAGCTAATGTCTTGCTAAAGAAAGAAATAGGTTGTTCAGTACCTTGATTTCCCTTTTGCAGCAAAACTCCAACAATTGTATCCTCAGAAGCAAATGTAAAAATAAGGAATTCCTTGGTAAAATCTAGGCTGATAAGTACTGGTGCGTGTGTAAGTGCCTTCTTGATCTCCTCAAAATATTTCTTTGCTTCAACTTTCCACTTAAAGTCTACTCCCTTCTTCAACATCTTTGTTATATTCCTGACAACTTCAGCAAAGTTAGGAATGAAGCGTCTAACAAAGTTGACTTTTCCAAGAAAAGATTGAATTTCTTTCCTACTTCTTGGTAGATCTAACTTTTGAATTGCATTAACTCTATTAGGATCAATCCTAATTCCTTCTTCAGAAATGATGTGACCAAGAAGTTTGCCTGATGTTAAAGCGAAAATACTTTTAGTGGGATTAAGAGAAATACCAAACCTTCTACATTTCAACAAAACTTTTTCAAGGTGCTTCAAATGATCTTCTTCTCTCTTTGAAAAAACTGTGATGTGATCAAGATAAACCACCACTGATTTATCCTTTTCTTCAGCAAAAGCAATATCCATGGCTCTCTGGAAAGTGGCCCCTGCATTTATGAGACCAAAAGGCATCTTGGCGTACATGAATGTTCCCCATGGCATTGTGAAGGCTGTTTTCTCTTGATCATCTAGATGAACAAGAATCTGATTGTACCCCGAGAAACCATCAAGCATAGACATCCTTTGTGAACCAACAATGTTTTGTAGAATCAGATCCATCTTGGGAAGAGGATAATTATCTTTCAATGAAGCTTTATTTAGATTTCTAAAGTCTATACAAATCCTGATCTCTCCATTCTTTTTCCTAACTGGGACCAAATTAGCAAGCCAATTTGAGAACCTGATTGGAACAATAATCTTAGCATCAAAAAGTTTTTTCACTTCCTTTTCAATCAATGGCATAAGGAGAGGATTAATTCTTCTTAACTTCTGCTTGAAAGGTTTTTCATTCTCCTTAATATGAATAGTATGCTGTATAATTGAGGAATCATATTGTTTCAAGTCAGCATAGCTCCATGCAAGAACATCAATGAACCTTTTCATCATCTCAACATATTTAGTTTTCATATCAGCTGAAAGAAATTTCGAAATCTTGACCATCTTAGGTACAACAAAATCCCCTAAATTGCATCTTTCTACCTCTTCGTCATCAGCTTGCAATTTTGGAGCTTTGAACACATCATTTTGATCAAACAATTTCTCAAGGGGAATGAGACCCTTTGGAATTAAGTTGTTTTTTAATTGTAAGACTTCAGACTTCTCCTTGGATTCCACAAACATATTTAGCTGATCCATTTGAGTGCTCTCAAATTCTTCCTTTAACTCAATGAAATTCTTTACCTGCTGATCATCCTCAAAAACCTGCCAATTAGTGATGTTATCTGGTATCACTGGACGGTGACGAATCTCCACCTCATACTTTTCAAAAGAGTGTATAGGAATAATAAAAAGACTGGCAGAAATACCAAGAGAGTCTGCAATAGAGTTTTGGTCTCTGGTTTTGATGGTGAAAGAATAGTCCTGAAACTTTTCCAACATATCCAAGACTAAATTTCTATATGCCCTCATCCTTACATCCTTGGTTTCATAAGCACCTTCCACTTGTTTAATTACCAATTCAGAATCTCCACAAACAACAATATTTCTAGCCTTCAACTTTAACAAAGCTTCTAAGCCCAAAATCAGAGATTCGTACTCGGCCATATTGTTAGTGCAATCAAAATTTATCTTGTAGGAGAGAAACTTACTTTCCTTATCAGGACTTGTGATCCAAATCCCAGCTCCTGCCCCTTCTCTTCTTGCTGATCCATCGAAGTATAATGACCACCAGCCTATTGTGTCTCTTTCATCTCTTTGTTGACCTCCTTCACACTGATTTTATGAAAGTTTCTCTTCTGATTCTCCTCCAACTGATTCATTGAATAGAATGGCTGATCCGAGACCGGTATCAAATGAATAAATAGGAAACTTTTGAGGTTTGTCTTTGCTGCTTACCATATAGGCCATTTTTGTCTCCCGATACAATCTCCTTTGCTCACCAAAAACAAGGATAGTAGCATAGGTAAGGTCCATCTACATCGTGCCCTTGATCTTTTCTGCCCATGATCTTGAAAGAAGCATCCCAAACTTAGGTGGAATGTCAGCCACAACAATGTCCATGACAATTGTTTTTGCTGGAATTTGTGTGAGACCCACAACAACATCTTTAATCAAACCACTGCATTGAACTCCTTTTGAATCAAAGGAAAATAAATCCTTATATGGTCTAGTTACCTCTAATCCCAATCTTTCCATGATCACCTTGGACATAAGATTATGAGATGCCCCTGAATCTAACATAGCATTATGTAAGGTCATATCATGAATACTAATGCTTATGTAGAAAGGAGGAAACTCTTCATTCTGTTCATCTTCAAGTCTTGGACCCAAGTAAATAATAGGATTATCTTCTTGTACATTTAAGATATCAGCTACTCCTGGTTGTGAATTGAGCATTTCAACAATCTTACTTCTGTATTTGTCTACCTTGAGGATTTCACTAAAGGGGATTGATATCTTGATTTTTGCAATTTCATTCTCAAGGTTAAAAACAGAAACAGTCTTCTCAATTTCTTTAGTAGGGGATGGAGCTTGAATATCCTTTTTTCCAGGTGGAGAATCATTTTTACCTTCAACAACCTTTGAGTTGTCCTTCTTGTCTTCAACAGCCTTTGAGGCATCCTTCTTGGGTTGTGCTTTGCTTGCTGTAATGGGCACTTTCCTATTCCTGAGATTGTACTGCTTTTGCATCTAAAAGATAGCATGCTGATAGCCCTTTAAATAGTTTGAAGGTTCCTCTCCTGGTTTGGTCATACTGGACTCTTCATGTTCTTCCTTAGTCAAGAAAATCCCTAGCACTTCTTCATCAAGACAATCGATGGACTCCTCAGGAATTTCAGGCTCATCTTCTTCATCCACCAAATTTTGCTGGAAAGGAGGTCTTATTAGAGGATCCAGCTGTTGATTCCTATTTTCTCTTAGCCTTTTCTGATTTTGAGGTATTCTAAACTGAGGATTTCTAAATTGAGGTTCCTGCTGCGCTGGAGGAGTAGAGGTATTCCCAAGAGCCAACCGATCCATTAGTTTTTCCATGGTCTTCATCATTGAGTCAAACTTATCCTCTGGAGCTGAAGTGGACGGTTTCTCTTCTTCTTTCAGTTTAGCTTTTGCCATCTTTGATTTCTTAGTAGTAATCATGTTTACTTCCACTTTAATTGCATCGTTTTGCATGTTAGCAAGAGTAGCAGAATCCCTTTCTCTGAGTAACAGAGAGAAGTCAGAATCAAATGCTTTGGCGTATCTCAGTTGTGCCAAGGCCGCAGGAGGTTTCAAATGGATTGGAATGGAATTGTATATTTTATTAAACCTCTTGGAGAAGTTTTGAACGGTTTCATCAGGTGCTCTTCTAAGATTGTTGTATTCAGTAAGAGCTTGGACAAGATCAGTTCTGTTTCCCCACTTCCTTAGAAAACTATCTTCAAACTCTGCCCAACTATGAATGCTTCTAGTTGTAAGAGATTTAAACCATTTTCTAACCTCTCCAATGAAGGTTTGTGCAAATAATCTTAGCTTCACATCCTCATCATCAACTTCCTCTCTGTCAACAAAATCATTGAATTTGTCTAGATGTTCTTCTGTTGTGATTTCTTCATCCCCACCCCATGTTGGAATTCTAGCAGCATATTTGCTGGGAAGGCCATGTAAAACAGTAGGGAGGGCTAGTGGAGCATACCTAGCAGGTACGGCCATAATTAATGGATGAGCAGCGATGACAGGTACTGTAGGGATAGTGGAACCAGAACTGATATGAGGTGGATTTCCTAGTGTCTGAGAACTACTAGGACTAGCAGAGGCAGAGGATAAAGTGTTGATACGAAAAGGACTATTTGGAGTTTGCAAACCACTGAAAAATGTACTCCAATTTGGAAGGGGTAGACCAGTTTTAGATTTGAGTAAGACTTCAAAAGGATCAAGCTCTTTGAGTTTATTTAAATCTTCCTCTTCTAACAACAATTCTGAAGTAACAACCTCCCAAAATTCCTCCTTATCTTTTTGTGACACTAAGGACGAAGTATCAATACCTCTTTTTTGTAAATCTAAAATAATTCCAATAAGTTCTTCTTCATTTTCAGACCTCAACAACACCTCATGAATCTTATCATCAATAATTTTGTCCTTAGGACTTCTTGGAAATTCAGAGATCAACGATTTTTGAAAAAGATGGATTACCTGGTGTTTCAGTAAATCTTTGTCTGCTCCTTGAAATGGTGTTTGGATTGTCCACAGGAGTAGGTGGATCTGGGTCAGGATTGCTCCGTGTATATCTCCCTCTCGAAGCCACCTTTTAATCTTTTGAAAATGTATGGAGTCACCAAGGTAGATTGCAGCCTCGAAAAGTCTTCTGAGCTTCTGCTACCTTCAGAAGTTCAGTGTCTTGATTTCAAGAATGATTAATCTTCAGGCTCCCGGCAGACACACCAAAATGTTATCTCAAAATCAGGCCCTGATAGGCTGCTGTGATCAGGCAGACTTTAAGTAACTATTTCAAACCTACTTTAGGCTGAGGCTTAGCCTCCCCAACCTGAGAGGGCTCTCTCAAAGGATTAATGATCTTTGATTATGATAAAGATGGCTAACTCTTGTGAAACAAAGGTAAAATGTGAGTGGTGGAAACATAATTAGAAACTATCCATTGGGCTTATGGAGTCAACATCATTTCAGTATAACAATGTTATCGACATTACATAGAAGTCAGGGCATTCAGGATTTAACACATTTAGAACATACCAGAAACATATAAGATTACACAGTCTATGAATGTATACAGGAAATTAGAGCACCATGAGTGAGTTCTAAGTGATTACACATTCATACCACTACAAATATTGGGAAAAGAACAATAAAACACATTCTAAACATTGAATCCCTCCTGAGTCCTGAGAAGCAAAGCCAATCTTGTATTACTAAAAAAGAGTCTTTACATAAAGCCAAATAACATTGTTCTTTCTCCTATATATAGCATTCTTTTACAAGGCTGAGATTCCTCCTCCAACATGAGGGAACTCGATTTCTACTTCTTATGACACCTATTCAAATTTTAACTACCTATTAAATGTAACAAACTGCTAACTAGACTTTTTAAAGATCTAAGGCAAATATGAGTCTAACTCCATATCATGCTAATAATAGCCTTAATTACAATTAATTCTCGTTCTTTGACAAGTGGGCTTTTTTTAGTTTGGCTGTGGTAGTGTTTGTAGTTGCCTGCTGGCCCTTAATGTCACATCTTCTCCATTGCCCCTGAAAAGTAGGAAACTACCCCTGTTTATCTGCCTTTGGTTTTCCTCAAACATATTCGAAACCAATGAACCATGCCCTTCTTCTTTGATTATACAAAAAAATATTAGAATTCCACATCCTTGATGTGCTATCAACCTTTTCCATGTGTAAAGACAAGACCTCCTCCAAGCTGTCTGACATATCATGAACTATAGTAACTCTGATCACTTTATAACAAACAGTTTAGAGTTCGAATATAGGTTTCTTCCACATGTTTCTTCCTTTGTTGAATGTTGACACATGTTACATGATCCTTTGAAGAGATTCCTTTTTCAAAAAATTTCCCCTCAGTCCCTCAAAATTGGTTGACTGAGTTTTAGTTATGTAGCTACAGTAGTTTCGTAGCACGCTACGAAACTGCTGTGCGTTAGGCATCATCTTCAGCAGTTTCGTAGCACGCTACGAAACTGCTGTGTAATCACCACAACACAACCTAATACCAAAAATCTGCTATCTTGAGCTTCTTTATATTTATACATTCTTTTCAATTGCTCCAAAGCTTTTCAAAATTGAGTGGAATGTATGATTCTTCAAGAAAGATTATAACAAGGAAAACCATCAAAATTTGGAACATAACCTTACTTGATGTGTGACTTCCTTAAGGAGATTCTTTCTGCTGGCTTAACTGCATATTTAAGTCCTCAATTTGTTTCTTCATGACTCTGATCCCAGCTCTCAGCTTTGTATTGACCTTTCTGATGAATTGTGCTTCCTTTATTGTAGGGACAGTCCAGCTACGAAATTGAACATTACAGTCAACCACCTTGGGTATTTGAAATGTTTTGTCCTCCCACCGAGCTTGCATTTGGTTAAAATAAGCCTCCTTGATTGCATGTTTCCTGGAGGCTTTCTTCAGTCTAGCAATTTCAAAGTTTGCCAATTCCAACTTCCTTTTCAACTCTTCAACAGTATCTTCTTCTTGAAGGGTAACTGCTTTACCTTTATCTTTTCCTTCATGAGACTATGTTATATCGTCTGTTTCATATGCTCCTCGCAATACCTCCTGTATGTGTTTGAAATTCCTCGTTATGGGTCTTCTTGGCTTAAAGACAAATTTATCAACTGGATCATCGAACTTGAGTTTTTTCGAGGCTTTGATTCTCTTAGCCTTGTCTCTTCCTGACTCTATCAAATCTGCTTGAACCAGGGGAGATTCTTCAATATCAATGGCTTGCAGTAAATCATTCAAGTCTCCCTTTGAAACATGGCTTTCTTCAATAATCACTGACTTGCCTTTTTCTTTAGCTACCTGGCTCCTAGTCCTTCTTCTTTGGACTCCTTCACCTGTGTTTGACTCATGTGCACCTTCTTTGATCTGAGTTTTCTCTTTAAGGGACTGTTGGGGTGTATCTTGGATAGTCAGTGGCTTGGTGGATTCCCTTACTTGTTTCCTAGCCTTCAGCTTTGCAAACCTCCTAGATCTTGTTTCTGCCTGATGACTAGTTGTTGTTGGAAGATCTTTTGCAGCTTGAGGACTGAGACTAGTCTCATTCTTGAAACCAGATGTAAACATGAATGTGGCCCAGTCCCTACCTACTTTCTAGAGTTCATGCAACACGATCAACTTAACTAAGCTGTGGTGAAACAATGAGGTCTCACAGGTTTCATTCCTTAGCTGCACCTTGTCACACATTTTACTTAAGCTACAAAATAAGTAGAAAGGTAAATTAAGAGATATATTTCCTGTGAAATGTAGCAGAAGCTTAAAATGATATGAATACACCTTATTGTATCTCCCTTCATATGTAAGGCACCTCTGTATGCAGGTAAGCAAATTGGCATATGAGTCCTTGACATAATTTCTAGGCACAGACTTGTTAAATTTTGAGTTAATAAACTCGGGCTTCAGAAATTCTTTGCAGGGGGTCATATCAAATTTGAAATTCTTAAACCAAGTTTCTTGTCCCCTTGGAATCTTAGTAACTGTGGATATTACCTCTGGTGAGACTTGCAATTCAAGCATCCCAACCTTTGAATTTAGTCATGTGAAATTCAAAGCAAATTCCTTGGTGATTTGTGCATGACCTCCCTGGAGTTTCTCACAAAAATTCCAACATCCAACCTGCTTGAACGTGTGCTAAACTTCTCTGTTCTTCAATATAAGGTCTAAACCTTCAGGTTCATTCCTTAAACATCTCTCTGATCTGTGCTCTTTCCTTTTTGTAGATCCTTCCATGAGACTTCAGTGTAGCGAAGGTTAGATAAACTAGCGCTGCTCAATCTTCAATCTCTGCCTCGCTTGAATGGCTGCCTCGCTTGATAAATGCCTCGCTTGATATACAATGAATTCAAATTGAAAACTTGTAGACTTGTTCCTCATGCAACGAATACAATCATAATTAAGACTGTGAATACCTGGATTTTCTTGGAACTTGCAATCCGAGTGTACCAAGGTACCTAGCGACTGTAATGATGGAGATAAGCGGTTGGGCATGATATGTGGAGTGTATAAGCTGACATTGAATGATGCAACCATAACTGAACTTGACAGATTTGATAGTTAGGAAAGATTTGTTACGGATTGCACGAATCTCTAATTTCGTAGCGCAGCCAGTCTAAAATCTGGATTATGCGCTACGAAATCACCTAAAACATGTTGCACTGCCGAAACACCTAAAACGGATTTATGCACTGCGAAATCACCTAAAGAGCTTTGTAGCACATAATAACCTTTGAACAAAGCTGACACATGTAAATTGTGAGCATTATGAGACCAGTGATGAATGAGAATGCATGGTGGACCTTTATTTAAGTATACCATCAAGACTCAGACTCTAAGGCAAACAAAAAAAGTCAAACTTAGACTAGCACCGACCTTTACCATCAAACTAATGTGAGAAATTTGGGCATTAGAATTCTTAAGTGATAACAGTGGCTCCACTTGGGATAGTGTGCTCCTGTAGTACACTAAGAACTCGCAGGTCCAGTGCTTCATGCATTTTATGACAAACATAGATTTGCTTGACGAGCATCTTTTCCAGCTTCTTAGGCCTTAACCTCGGGCTTAAGCCTTCTGTTCAACTTGTCATTATTTGCAACAAAGAAAAATTGATAAAATGAGTATATACAATGTTATGGGAAACTGATAGGATTTCGATCAGTGATAATGCTTTGGGAACCTGCCATTAACAGGTCCTCTAGCATATGGCTTTCCATCAATTTCTTGCAGAATGTAAGTGTTGTTTCCATGGAAAGCATAAATTTGATATGAGCCTTTCCACAAATTTTCAAATTTACTGTGCTTACCTTTTTCTTCAATTCTAGCTTCCCATTTCAACACTCTATCATGGATCTGAAAAGTAACTTCTTTGATCTTCTTATCAAATGTTCTCTTGATTCTGTTCTGACTTTGTTGATGGCTGTCATACACCTCATTTCTTTTCTCCTGTAAGGCTATCATTTGATTGATTCTTCTTTGTACAGCGTTTGGTTCCTCCTCTTATCCTTGAATCAACTTCATTATAGGTACTGCAAGTGATGGCTGAAATATGGCTTCAACACCGTATACTAACTCATATGGTGATGTTCCAATGGACCTCTTTGTACAAATACGGTTAGCCCACAAAGCATATTTCAATTTCAAATGCCAAGCTTTCTTATTTTCTTGCAACAGCTTCTTGAAGATCCTCACAAGGCTTTTGTTTGATGATTCGGCAAGGCCATTTCCTTGTGGATAATAAGTAGTAGAGTGTCCAAGAGAAATGTGATACTAATGGAAAAAATTAATCATCTTCTTGGACTTAAAATCTTGAGCATTGTCAGTTATAATCTTCATTAGGCAACCAAATCTTGATAATATATTAATTTCTAAGAAAGAGATAATCACTGAATCATTTGCTTGCCTTGTTGGGACCGCTTCTATCCATTTGGTAAAGTAATCAGTGGCTGTGAGAATCTAGCGATGCTGACCTAATGAAGGAGGATGAATTTCCCCTATAAAATCTAATCCCCATTGCTGAAAGGGCGCTTCAACATATATATGAACCAAAGTCAATGGCACAAGCTTCCTCTTTCCTTCAAATACTTGACATTCATGACATGTAGCTACCTTTTTATAGATATCTCTGAAAATGGTTGGCCAAAAATATCTAGCCCTCAAGACCTTGTTTGCAATAGCTTTCCAATAGTGATGTCCTCCACAATCTCCCTTATGGAATTCATCAATTACTTTATCAGCTTCTTCTTCAAGAAGACAATTTAACAATATCCCTCCTGCATCTTTCCAAAACAAATTTTGGTCATACACAAAATATCTTAAAGACTTCATCTTGACAAACCGGGCTTTGGACTTTCAAAGATTAGTAGGGGCTTTATTATGCTGCAAAACAAATGCTACGTCCTTGTACCATTCTAAAACCAAGAATTTTTGATTTATTTGGACCAACTCCTCTTCATTTTCAGAAATTTCTGAGATCTTTGTACTCAAGTTAATGTCAAGACAGTCCAAATTTGATTGTGTCAGCAGCTTGGCTAAGCCATGACCCTTTACCAACTTCGTGGGTTTAATCTCAATGTCATACTCTAACAATTTTGCTATCCACTTGCCCCTTTTTCCATCCGGATCAGCCTATGTTAGAATATCCTTTATAACAGCATTTGGAACATAGGAAACAATGTGAGAATGCAAAACATAGATTCTGAAATCCTTTATTGCTTTCACCAAGGTGTAAGATTGCTTCTCTAGGATATTATACTTCAGTTCAGCATTAGCTAATGTCATTCTAAAGAAAGAAATAGGTTGTTCAGTACCTTGATTTCCCTTTTGCAGCAAAACTCCAGCAATTGTATCCTCAGAAGCAAATGTAAAAATAAGGAATTCCTTGGTAAAATCTGGGCTGATAAGTATTGGTGCGTGTGTAAGTGCCTTCTTGATCTCCTCAAAAGATTTCTTTGCTTCAACTGTCGACTTAAAGTATACTCCCTTCTTCAACATCTTTGTTATATTCTTGACAACTTCAGCAAAGTTAGGAATGAAGCATCTAACAAAGTTGACTTTTCCAAGAAAAGATTGAATTTCTTTCCTACTTCTTGGTAGATCTAACTTTTGAATTGCACTAACTCTATTAGGATCAATCCTAATTCCTTCTTCAGAAATGATGTGACCAAGAAGTTTGCCTGATGTTAAAGCAAAAATACTTTTAGTGGGATTAAGAGAAATACCAAACCTTCTACATTTTAACAAAACTCTTTCAAGGTGCTTCAAATGATCTTCTTCTCTCTTTGAAAAAACTGTGACGTCATCAAGATAAACCACCACTGATTTATCCTTTTCTTCAACAAAAGCAATATCCATCGTTCTCTGGAAAGTGGCCCCTGCATTCATGAGACCAAAGGCATCTTGGCGTACATGAATGTTCCCTATGGCGTTGTGAAGGCTGTTTTCTCTTGATCATCTGGATGAACAAGAATCTGATTGTACCTTGAGAAACCATCAAGCATAGACATCCTTTGTGAACCAACAATATTTTTTAGAATCAGATCCATATTGGGAAGAGGATAATTATCTTTCAATGAAGCTTTATTCAGATTTCTGAAGTCTATACAAATCCTGATCTCTCCATTCTTTTTCCTAACTGGGACCAAATTAGCAAGCCAATTTGAGAACCTGATTGGAACAATAATCTTAGCATCAAAAAGTTTTTTCACTTCCTTTTCAATCAATGGCATAAGGAGAGGATTAATTCTTCTTAACTTTTGCTTGAAATGTTTTTCATTCTCCTTAATAAGAATAGTATGTTGTATAATTGAGGAATCATATTGTTTCAAGTCATCATAGCTCCATGCAAAAACATCAATGAACCTTTTCATTATCTCAACATATTTAGTTTTCATATCAGCTAAAAGAAATTTCGAAATCTTGACCATCTTAGGTACAACTGAATCCCCTAAATTGCATCTTTCTACCTCTTCCTCATCAGCTTGTAATTTTGGAGCTTTGAACACATCATTTTGATCAAACAATTTCTCAAGGGGAATGAGACCCTTTGGAATTAAGTTGTTTTTTAATTGTAAGACTTCAGACTTCTCCTTTGATTCCACAAACATATTTTGCTGATCCATTTGAGTGCTCTCAAATTATTCCTTTAACTCAACGAAATTCTTTACCTGCTGATCATCCTCAAAGACCTGCCAATTAGTGATTTTATCTGGTATCATTGGTCAGTGACGAACCTCCACCTCATACTTTTCAGAAGAGTGTATAGGAATAATAAAAAGACTGGCAGAAACTGCAAGAGAGTCTGCAATAGAGTTTTGGTCTCTAGTTTTGATGGTGAAAGAATAGTCCTGAAACTTTTCCAACATATCCAACACTAAATTTCTATATGCCCTCATCCTTACATCCTTGGTTTGGTAAGCACCTTCCACTTGTTTAATTACCAATTCAGAATCTCCACAAATAGCAATGTTTCTAGCCTTCAACTTTAACAAAGCTTCTAAGCCCAAAATCAGAGATTCATACTCGGCCATATTGTTAGTGCAATCAAAATTTAGCTTGTAGGAGAGAAACTTACTTTCCTTATCAGGACTTGTGATCCAAATCCTAGCTCCTGCCCCTTCTCTTCTTGCTGATCCATCGAAGTATAATGACCACCAGCCTATTGTGTCTCTTTCATCTCTTTGTTGACCTCCTTCACACTGATTTTATGAAAGTTTCTCTTCTGATTCTCCATCAACTGATTCATTGAATAGAATGGCTGATCCGAGACCGGTATCAAATGAATAAATAGGAAAATTTTGAGGTTTGTCTTTGTTGCTTACCATATAAGCCATTTTGGTCTCCCGATACAATCTCCTTTGCTCACCAAAAATAGGGATAGTATCATAGGTAAGGTCTCCATCTGCATCGTGCCCTTGATCGTTGCTGCCCATGATCTTGAAAGAAGCATCCCAAACTTAAGTGGAATGTCAGCCACAACAATGTCATGACAATTGTTTTTGCTGGAATTTGTGTGAGACCCACAACGACATCTTTAATCAAACCAATGCGTTGAACTCTTTTTGAATCAAAGGAAAATAAATCCTTATATGGTCTAGTTACCTCTAATACCAATCTTTCCATGATCACCTTGGGCATAAGATTATGAGATGCCCCTGAATCTAACATAGCATTATGAAAAGTCATATCATGAATGCTAATGCTTATGTAGAAAGGAGGAAACTCTTCATTCTGTTCATCTTCAAGTCTTGGACCCAAGTAAATAATAGGATTATCTTCTTTTACATTTAAGATATTAGCTACTCCTGGTTGTGAATTGAGCATTTCAACAATCTTACTTCTGTATTTGTCTACCTTGAGGATTTCACTAAAGGGGACTGATATCTTGATTTTTGCAATTTCATTCTCAAGGTTAAAAACAAAAACATTCTTCTCAATTTCTTTAGTATGGGATGGAGCTTGAATATCCTTTTTTCCAGGTGGAGAATCATTTTTACCTTCAACAACCTTTGAGTTGTCCTTCTTGTCTTCAACAGCCTTTGACGCATCCTTCTTGGGCTGTGCTTTGCTTGCTATAATGGGTACGTTTCTATTCCTGAGATTGTACTGCTTTTGCATCTCAAAGATAGCATGCTGATAGCCCTTTAAATAGTCTGAAGGTTCCTCTCCTGGTTTGGTCATACTGGACTCATCATGTTCTTCCTTAGTGAAGAAAATCCCTGGCACTTCTTCATCAAGGCAATGGATGGAATCCTCAGGAATTTCAGGCTCATCTTCTTCATCCACCAAATTTTGCAGGAAAGGAGGTCTTATTAGAGGATCCAGCTGTTGATTCCTATTTTCTCTTGGACTTTGCGGATTTTGAGGTCTTCTGAACTGAGGATTTCTAAATTGAGGTTCCTGCTGCGCTGGAGGAGCAGAGGTATTCCCAAGAGCCAACCGATCCATTAGTTTTTCCATGGTCTTCATCATTGAGTCAAACTTATCCTCTGGAGCTGAAGTGGAAGGATTCTCTTCTTCTTTCAGTTTAGCTTTTTCCATCTTTGATTTCTTAGCAGCAGTCGTGTTTATTTCCCCTTTAATTGCATCATTTTGCATGTCAGCAAGAGTAGCAGAATCCCTTTCTCTGAGTAATAGAGAGAAGTCAGAATCAAATGCTTCGGCGTATCTCAGTTGTGCCAAGGCCCCAGGGGGTTTCAAATGGACTGGAATGGAATTGTATATTTTATTAAACCTCTTGGAGAAGTTTTGAATGGTTTCATCAGGTGATCTTCTAAGATTGTTGTATTTAGTAAGAGCTTGGACAGGATTAGTTCTATTTCCCCACTTCCTTAGAAAACTATCTTCAAACTCTGCCCAACTATGAACGCTTCTAGCTGTAAGAGCTTTAAACCATTTTCTAACCTCTCCAATGAAGGTTTGTGCAAACAATCTTAGCTTCACATCCTCATCATCAACATCCTCTCTGTCAACAAAATCATTGAATCTGTCTACATGTTCTTCTGCTGTGATTTCTTCATCCCCACCCCATGTTGGAATTCTAGTAGCATATTTGCTGGGAAGGTCATGTAAAACAACAAGGAGGGCTAGTGGAGCATACCTAGCAGGTACGGTCCTAATTAATGGAGGAGTAGTGATGACAGGTACTGTAGGGACAGTGGAACCAGAACTGATATGAGGTGGATTTCCTAGTGTCTGAGAACTACTAGGACTAGCAGAGGCAGAGGATAAAGTGTTGATACGAAAAGGACTATTTGGAGTTTGCAAACCACTGACAAATGTACTCCAATTTGGAAGGGGTAGACCAGTTTTAGATTTGAGTAAGACTTCAAAAGGATCAAGCTCCTTGAGTTTATTTAGATCTTCCTCTTCTAACAACAATTCTGAAGTAACAACCTCCCAAAATTCCTCCTTATATTTTTGTGACACTAAGGACGAAGTATCAATACCTCTTTTTTGTAAATCTAAAATAATTCCAATAAGTTCTTCTTCGTTTTCAGACCTCAACAACACCTCATGAATCTTATCATCAACAATTTTGTCCTCAGGACTTCTTGAAAATTCAGAGAGCAAAGATTTTGAAAACGATGAAGTACCTGGTGTTTCAGTAAATCTTTGTCTACTCGAAATGGTGTTTGGATTGTCCACAGGAGTAGGTGGATCTGGATCAGGATTGCTTCGTGTATATCTCCCTCTCGAAGCCACCTTTTAATATTTTGAAAATGTATGGAGTCACCAAGGTAGATTTCATCCTCGAAAATTCTTCTGAGCTCCTGCTACCTTCAGAAGTTCAGTCTCTTGATTTCGGGAATGATTAATCTTCAGGCTCCCCGCAGACGCACCAAAATGTTATCTCAAAATCAGGCCTTGATAGGCTGCTGTGATCAGGTAGACTTTAAGTAACTATTTCAAACCTACTTTAGGCTGAGGCTTAGCCTCCCCAACCTGAGAGGGCTCTCTCAAAGGATTAATGATCTTTGATTATGATAAAGATGGCTAACTCTTGTGACACAAAGCTAAAATGTGAGTGGTGGAAACACAATTAGAAACTATCCATTGGGCTTATGGAGTCAACATCATTTCAGTATAACAATGTTATCGACATTACATAGAAGTCAGGGCATTCAGGATTCAACACATTTAGAATATACCAGAAACATATAGGATCACACAGTCTATGAATGTATACAGGAAATTAGAGCACCATGAGTGAGTTCTAAGTGATTACACATTCATGCCACTGCAAATATTGGGAAAAGAACAATACAACACATTCTGAACATCGAATCCCTCCTGAGTCTTGAGAAGCAAAGCCAATCTTGTATTACTGAAAAAGAGTCTTTACATAAAGCCAAATATCAGAGCTTTTTTCAATAAATTTCCAACCCCTGGTACATTGCTCTTTCTCCTATATATAGCATTATTTTACAAGGTTGAGATTCCTCCTCCTGTTAGCCTCCTGCTGCAGCAGGTTACTCATATTTCATGATTGACATTTTTACAGGCCAAATATGTCATACTTTGCATGCAGCAATGCTCCATATTTGCTAAACAGTCACCAGGGAAAGAATGCTACTCAAAGTTCATCTACTGCATTCCAATTTTGAAGGGTCATTCCAGTTTTGTAGAATTTTCAGCTAAAGGGAGGTTCAAACAGATTAATCTCGGTCTCCCTAGGTTTCAATTTCCTGTTTTAGAATATAGAGAATGAAAATCTGTCCAAACAGCTTAATCTTGGCATATGCTTAGATACGTAGAGAAACAAAGGAGCCCAACTGCTTAATCTGGGCCCTTGGAAGAAATAAGGGTAGTTGTAGATAGGAAGGCATAAAAAGAAAAAATTGAAATGCTGGGTCTGCAAGTCTAAGTGCACCCAAACAAAAAGAAG
>APFE031392067.1:58507-76081 GCA_000404065.3 Pinus taeda
CCTCTGGTGCAGCCCAAAGGACTTACTTGCATTTAATTCCAGCAACAATTAGGTTTTAGAAAAAGCTTTTTCCTGCAGACCTGTTTAGGTCAATTGTAATAAATGACTTCAGATATTTTGCTTATATATACTACCCTGAAAGATGGAGTAGGGGTTGGTTGGTTGATCTGTAGCTTGATCTTTGTTATTCCGATCTTTCTCTCAAGCAGAGACTCGCACTGTAACTATGATGCTTTCTATAATCAAAGACTGCTGAAAGCATGGATTCTGAAACTGTCTACTGTGTTTAATTGGCTGAGGAGTGATTGTGGAATTCCAGTGCTTCTACATGGTTCAATAAGTGTTTCTTAACTCTGTTAGTTTTCTTTCATGTTTGTTTTATCATAAATCCTCCCTCTAAATTGCAGAAAAGAAGAATAGTTTAGGATTTGCTTAGCTGCACCTTAAGCTCAATTTCTGCAATTTTTCATGTTTTCATCAGGAATAGTTATGAACATGCATACTTAAATGATCTTGTTTACGCTGTTTCTTTCACATATGAATGATAGTTTAGGAATTCTAAACTGCTCCTAGATAACCATTCATTCACTTCCCCTCCCTGTCAGTTTTGATGGAAGATTCTTAATTGCCTTTCATCCCTGACCATCATCCCATCCTTTCAGCAAATTGATAATTGTCTCATGTGTGGCTATCCCACTCCACAAGCCTCTTGTGACCAAGAAAACGCAACAGCAAGCCTTAATCCATGACTCCATGCCCAATGGTTTGAAACTTATCACACCTTACCTTGCCTCTCTACTTGGAATTTTTTACCTGGCATACATCTTCCATCCAAACAAAAAATCAAAACCCCTGAACCTCACAACTAGCCTAAAATCATCATCAACAAAATTAAATCATAAAGAGAGAGCCCTCTCTGATTGCAGGTGGGCTAGAACCTGCAGTCCAAAGCTTGGTTTGTGGTTACCTCGGCCGTATCCCTGCAGGAGCTTAGGGACAACCTGAGTGATAACACCTCCAACATGAGGGGAACTCGAATTCTACTTCTTATGACACCTATTCAAATTTTAACTACCTATTAAATGTAAAAAACTGCTAACTAGACTTTTTAGAGATCTAAGGCAAATAGGAGTCTAACTCCATATCATGCTAATAATAGCCTTAATTATAATCAATTCTCGTTCTTTGACAAGTGGTCTTTTTTTAGTTTGGCTGTGGTAGGTGTTTGTAGATGCATGTTGGCCCTTAATGTCACATCTTCTCCATTGCCCCTGAAAAGTAGGAAAGCTCCCCTGTTTATCTGCCTTTGGTTTTCCTCAAAGATATTCGAAACCAATGAACCATGCCCTTCTTCTTTGATTATACAAAAAAATATCAGAATGCCACGTCCTTGATGTGCTATCAACCTTTTCCATGTGTAAAGACAAGACCTCCTCCAAGCTGTCTGACATATCATGAACTATAGTAACTCTGATCACTTTATAACAAACAGTTTAGAGTTCGAATATAGGTTTCTTCCACCTGTTTCTTCCTTTATTGAATGTTGACACCTATTACATGATCCTTTGAAGAGATTCCTTTTTCAAAAAAAATTTCCCCTCGGTCCCTCAAAATTGGTTGACTAAGTTTTAATTATGTAGCTACAACAGTTTCGTAGCGCACTACGAAACTGCTGTGCGTTAGGCATCATCTTCAGCAGTTTCGTAGCGCGCTACGAAACTGCTGTGTAATCACCACAACACAGCCTAATACCAAAAATATGCTATCTTGAGCTTCTTTATATTTAAACATTCTTTTCAATTGCTCCAAAGCTTTTCAAAACTGAGTGGAAATGTATGATTCTTCAAGAAAGATTATAACAAGGAAAACCATCAAAATTTGGAACATAACCTTACTTGATGTGTGACTTCCTTAAGGAGATTCTTTCTGCTGGCTTAACTGCATCCTTATGTCCTCAATTTGTTTCTTCATGACTCTGATCCCAGCTCTCAGCTTTGTATTAACCTTTCTGATGAATTTTGCTTCCTTTATTGCAGGGACATTCCAACTACGGAATTGAACATTATAGTCAACCACCTCGGGTATTTGAAATGTTTTGTCCTCCCACCAAGCTTGCATTTGATTAAAATAAGCCTCCTTGATTTCATGTTTCCTGGAGGCTTTCTTCAGTCTAGCAATTTCAAAGTTTGCCAATTCCAACTTCCTTTTCAACTCTTCAACACTATCTTCTTCTTGAAGGGTAACTGCTTTACCTTTATCTTTTCCTTCATGAGACTGTGTTATCTCCTCTGTTTCATCTGCTCCTGGCAGTACCTCTTGCATGTGTTTGAAATTCCTCGTTATGGGTCTTCATGGCTTAAAGACAAATTTATCAACCGGATCATCGAACTTGAGTTTTTTCGAGGCTTTGATTCTCTTAGCCTTGTCTCTTCCTGACTCTATCAAATCTACTTGAACCAGGCGAGATTCTTCAATATCAATGGCTTGTAGTAAATCATTCAAGTCTCCCTTTGAAACAGGGCTTTCTTCAATAATCACTGGCTTGCCTTTTTCTTTAGCTACCTGGCTCCTAATCCTTCTTCTTTGGACTCCTTCTCTTGTGTTTGATTCATGTGCACCTTCTTTGATTTGAGTTTTCTCTTTAAGGGACTACTGGGGTGTATCTTGGATAGTCAGTGGCTTGGTGGATTCCGTTACTTGTTTCCTAGCCTTCAACTTTGCAAACCTCCTAGATCTTGTTTCTGCCTAATGACCAGTTTTTGTTAGAAGATCTTTTGTAGCTTGAGGACTGAGACCAGTCTCATTCTTGAAACTAGACGTAAACATGAATGTGGGCCAGTCCCTACCTACTTTCTGGAGTTCATGCAGCACGATCAACTTAACTAAGCCGTGGTGAAACAATAAGGTCTCATAGGTTTCTTTCCTTAGCTGCACCTTGTCACACATTTTGCTTAAGCTACGAAATAAGTAGAAAGGTAAATCAAGAGATATCTTTCCTGTGAAATGCAGCAGAAGCTTAAAATGATATGAATACACCTTATAGTATCTCCCTTCACAGGTAAGGTACCTCTGTATGCAGGTGAGCAAATTGGCATATGAGTCCTTGACATAATTTCTAGGCACAGACTTGTTAAATTTTGAGTTAATAAACTCGGGCTTCAGAAATTCTTTGCAGGGGGTCATATCAAATTTGAAATTCTTAAACCAAGTTTCTTGTCCCCTTGGAATCTCAGTAACTGTGGATATTGCCTCTGGTGAGACTTGCAATTCGAGCATCCCAACCTTTGAATTCAGTCTTGTGAAATTCGAAGCAAATTCCTTGGTGATTTGTGCATGACCTCCCTGGAGTTTATCGCAAAAATTCCAACATCCAACCTGCTTGAACGCGTGCTCAACTTCTCTGTTCTTCAAGATAAGGTCTAAACCTTCAGGTTCGTTCCTCAAACATCTCCTTGATCTGTGCTCTTTCCTTTTTGTAGATCCTTCCATGAGACTTCAGCGTAACGAAGGTTAGATAAACTAGCGCTGCTCAATATTCAATCTCTACCTCGCTTGAATGGCTGCCTCACTTGATAACTTCCTCGCTTGATATACAATGAATTCAAATTGAAAACTTGCAGACTTGTTCCTCATGCAATGAATACAATCATAATTAAGACTGTGAATACCTGGCTTTTCTTGGAACTTGCAATCTGAGTGTACCAAGGTACCTAGCGACTATAATGATGGAGATAAGCGGCTGGACATGATATGTGGAGTGTATAAGCTGACAGTGAATGATGCAACCATAACTAAACTTGACAAATTTGATAGTTAGGAAAGATTTGTTACAGATTGCATGAATCTCCGATTTCGTAGCGCAACTAGTGTAAAATCTGGATTATGCTCTACGAAATCACCTAAAACATGTTGCGCTGTGGAAACACCTAAAACGGATTTATGCGCTGTGAAATCACCTAAAGAGCTTTGTAGCACATAATAACCTTTGAACAAAGTTGACACATGGAAATTGTGAGAGTTATGAGACCAGTGATGAATGGGAATGCATGGTGGACCTTTATTTAAGTATACCATCAAGACTCCTAAGACTTAGACTCTAAGGCAAACAAAAAAAATCAAACTTAGACTAGCACCAACCTTTACCATCAAACTAATGTGAGAAATTTGGGCATTAGAATTCTTAAGTGATAACAGGATCCACTCCTTGCTCCTTAAAGAAAAGATTGAAAACTATCAAGGCTATGTGGGAGGAGCCAAGGTGAAAATTCCTTGCTCATACAATGGGAGGGGTATATATAGCCAAGGGTGGTGCTTGACCCTTGTGACTCTTGGACTACCCTCATGACCGTTCAACTTCCTATGACTTTTCAACTGACATGACTCTTCAACTTCATGTGTGTGTCCATTAGAATTTCACTTTACATTACATTTAGTTAAAATAGATATAGACCATAGTGTTGATGTGGCCTTGACAACTCATGACACAACTTGACATGACACTGCTGAGATGGACTGGGTGGTTGCGGTGGCACTGTGAGGCTGCTGTTGTTGCTGAGTGATGGATGTGATCTTGGATGTGCTTTGTCTTCACATCCACATGGCTTGATGTTGTGGGGTCTTCAATGGTATTGGTCATGTAAGATGGTTACATGCATGTGTTCCTTTCTCTTGAGCTTCTTTCGTCCATCCAATTGCAAATAAGTGTTCTCGCATGTTCACTCCTTCTTCAACCTATTTGTCATCTCGCCACGATCTATGAACGTACCTGCTCCTGTAATTCACTCAGGACGGGATGAAATTAAATCCAAAACCTCCTAGTCTAAGATGATGCATTGTTTTCCATGGATCCATCTAGGGACAGATGACAGGATGGGTAGAGGGCTCAGTAAATGCGTACTGCATAGTTCCAGGTGACAGGGAGGGAGAATGGTCACCGAGACTGCACAGAGCACAACTCTAGCTTGGATGGGGAACTCCAGGGCATAGTTGTTATTGTCAGGAAAAACTGCACAAAATCCACTGGGAGGCAGGATTGTGCAGTTGAGGACACCAGTGGCTACTGCAAGATGGGACCTTGAGGGACACCTCTGTGCAGTTTCCTGATGGAGGACAAGGCAAGACAACAAAGGGACTAGAGCACAGTCCTATGCAATTTTTTAGAGTAGTGAGTCCCGACTGAGGGATGTCACTAGGAGAACACCTCTGCGTAGTTTCTAGGAGAAGTGTAGGCTCAGATCTATGCGCAATGCGGGGTTTCAACAAACTGGAACAAGGTTTGATGACTGATCTGGCGAAGTGCACAGTTTAGGTAAGGCCTTGAGGTAGTTTCTACGCAGTTCTGGGAAGGAAGACATGCTACTCACCTCTAGGATTGCACAGTGCAATTGACCAAGAGGAAAACTCAAGAAATGTGCATATCCAGGCAATAAAGAAACACTAGTGAGGGCTGAGACTGCATAATGTAGCTTAGTTGGGGTCTAGTGAAGTGGGGTTATTCAGTCAGAGATATTTTCAGGAAAATGGCTATGTTAGAGGCAAGTGAATTTGTGAGAAATTCAACATGGTGACCACACACCACTTAGCATACTTTGACAACATGATAACACTCACTACTGAGACAACAGAGCAAAGCATGACCCCATCCGGGATTGTCTAGAGCTGAAAGTGACAATTGCAACACTTGGGATAAACCCTTGGAAGACCGTGACAACACTTGCGCGATAGTGTTTACAAATTTGTGTATAAGTGTGATAGGTGTTCACATGGCTAGTACCACTTGTATACACAAAGACCAACCTTCATGGTTGCCAAAAAGGTTCGCACAAGGGAGCAAGACACATAGAGAAAACACATGAAATGAATTCTAGTGCTTGCAACCATGCATGTCATTGTAGATAGAATGATATGAAAATGATGAGCAATCCTTCAGCCTACACTAAGAGGTGTATTTCAAAAGATGATCCAGATTTAATTAGGAATGCAAAAAATTATAGATATAACCATAAATATAGAGATGCAGCAGAAATAACACTTCATTTCATTAATAGAAAAATACTGAAGTATGCTTACAAATAGAATGGAAATAAGACTAGCTCAGGAGGTGGTAGCTTATCTCTGAGAAGAGATGTGGTGGCTACATGCCTCTGAACTGTGTTACAATGAGGCTCAAAGGCCTATTTATTATTGAGAAACAATGGAAAACACTAAACATCCAAAAACCTATCCCTAGGAGATGAAACACCAAAACTGTGGGCCCTGTTTAGGTAAATTGGTTCATCAATTTCCCAGGGTTGTAACTTTGGAATACGATCTCTGTTTGGCTATTGTAATACCTCTTTTTGAAGATCTCAAAGAGAAGGCCAAAATCAAACAAACAAGATAATTTTAAACATTTTCAGTCTCTCCATTTTCCCTAAAAACGTTGTTTAGGGCCTTAAAATGGCTCCGAAAGTTCAGAACCCAAGAAGAACTGCCAAAAATAGTAAATTGTGCTAAAATTAAGGAAACCGAAAAACTAAAAGAGACAGGGTTGGGGGATCAAGTGGAATAGGCAGGTGGCCACTGATATCCACCTAGATCATTCCTCCCCGCTTAGGAAGAAATGGTCCCCATTGTGTTGAGTACCTCCATGAGACGGGGTGACTCCTGTTGAACTTGGTCCCCGGTGAACCACTTCACTTGGTGAAAGAGTTGGCCAACTTTGACAACCCGATATAGTTGGATCTTTTGCTGGCAAGTTCTCTTGATCTGTGTGTCCATGATCCGATCAATGGTGGCCTTTTCACTGTAGTCTGGGTTTAGCTCTGTTGGTGTGAGCTGTTATGGAACGTCAGATGTGTCCAACAATGGTGGAAAGTATCGCCGAAGGCAGTGTACATTCAACACTGGGTGTAGACCAAGGAACGATGGAATGCTAAGCTCCAAGGTATTGTCCACTATAGCCTTGGTGATGGTGTATGGCCCATATTGGAGCAGGTGAAGCTTGTGGTGGGATCCAGCGAGGTGCTCCTTATGCAAATGTAGCCAAACTTTTCCACCCACCTGGAACTTGTGCGACACCCGATGTTGATCATGGCACTGCTTGTACTTGGCATTTTACACAATGGAGAGATGATATATTGATCTGTTGGGTAGAGGTGCTCTGGGGATCAGATCAAACGAATACTTGACTTGACACTGCAATGGTTGTTGGGCAGTGGATCCCACGCATAATAGTTTTGGGGCTTAAAGCCCACAATTTTTGGTAATGGAATTGTAAAGGTTCTGTGAAGTGCGCGGAGCACAAATTGTAATGAGTCAAGTCAAAGGGTTGTCTGCCTAAAATATTGTAAATTAATATAGAGTGTGTCGGCCTACCCATGGTCCACGGACCATGGGAATGTATAAATAGAGCAAGGGTCTAAGTGTAGAAGGTAGCTTTTGTTTGGATCTTAAGTATTATGGGTTTTTGAAGGAGATAATCACTCTGAGTCTATAAGTTCGAGTTGTGGTTGGTAGTAGTTAGAGTAGGCTTTGTAGCTGTGTGCGCAGAGGCCTGGTAGAGTTCGCAGATGTGTGCATGGACCCCTGCAACTAAGTGTGCAGGGCAGAATTGGATTGTACTGGGACAAGATATTAATAAAAGATAAGTGTTTCTGAAATGTTGTGCATTTGATTGCAGATTTGTGTGTTTGTTGTTCTGTTATGGTTTTATGCATCTCTTTAAGGTTTATGTTTGTGCGCACTGGTTATAAATATTGAATGTTTGCTTAAGACCATTGAATTAAGTCAAATCTATAATAATAACATACTAAGCGTAAGGAATCTAGAAGGTGCCTCCTCACAGAGCTACGCGAAGGCCAGAGAGCTGTGCAGAGCAACGCGAACTTGCAGGATCGCTTTGCGACCTTTCCAGACCTCATTAAGACATCCGTAGGGTGTAGAAACCTGGTTCCAGCACCCTCCCATACTACCTTGGGTGAGACCTCAGTCCGCGCTCCATGGACTGTTGCCGAAACGGCCGGTAGTGCGGGATTTGTTTGGCTAAACACTTCTGAACCTGGGTCTGGCCCCAATAAGCCAACAAATGGTTCCATTTCCGGGAGCAGGATCTACCTAAGGGATGTCTAATGTCGGAACACTGGAACCCTACTAAGAAGGAAATTGAAGAGTGGTTAGATCAGAAGCTTCACGAGTTCATAGTACAAGAAAACAAAACTCCACAGATATCCGAGAAGAGGTGGTTGGATAGATACATATATACGGAAATCCATGAGATCTTCTTCATGACCTTCTCTTTAGAGCTGTATGATTGGATCGCGAGGCTAGCCGACAACCAAGGAAGTTACAAGCTCGATCAACCGATAGTGTGGAATTCGGAGCTAGTGTGCCAGAGGCATCGGAAGATAAGATTGCACGGTCTGTGGACCACTGGCTCGTCCGAATAATAGGAGGGATTATCACTGAGTTCATGATAGACACAACTGTGAGCTATAGCGAAGCAGAGCGACATTTTCTCAAGGGGCCACGAGGTAGGTACATCAAATCCCTGAATACTTGGATTAAGATGTTGTTATGTGAAAAGCAGGTTGTGCAAATACATTAATGTTTGGAGTAACACGGAGCGAAAGGATCTACCAAGGTATTGAAGGATGATGAAATAGTCCCTCAATTTCACCTTCATGGGAAAGCAAGAAAGAATGCGCTCGAGCTTCTCTGAGGAGTGTGATCGTTTTATAAGACAATGCATTCCACAGTTGTCACCTCCACTTACGCCATCACACACTTCACCTTCTTCACCTCCATTTTCAACCACCCCACCTCCACCCAACCCACAGTTCAACATGGCGAGTGAAATCAAGCTACCTATATTCAAAGGAGTAGGGAATGAGGATCCAGATCAATTTTGGTTCGTAGTAAGAGCAGTATGGGAAGCACACAGGGTTACAGGTGACAACATCAAGAAGGCCACATTGGTGAGCACGCTGTAGGATTGCGCGCTAACATGGTATATCAAGCACTCGAATGATTACCCAAATGCAGGAATAGTAGAAATCCAGACTGCGTTAAACAGAGAGTTTAGCTGGCCGAAGTCAGAGACTCAGTCAATCATTGGGTTTAAAGATATCACGATGCTTCCAGGCAAAACCCCTTAGGATTTGGATCAAAGACTAAAGAGTACTATCTGCGAGGCTAATATGATGCTAATGGATGCGCAACACTGCACGTGGTTTGTGGCATCTTTGACACCACACTTGAGGACGTTGCTGTCACAACAAAAGCTTGCAACCTAGGTATAAGAATTGGAAATAGCGATGAGGTTGCATGAAACCCTGATACGGGATCATGGGGTGGGAGTCCAATAGATCCACATGCAACTACAAAACCTATGCTTGGAGATGTAGAGTTTGAAGTAGGATAGGGCGCCCTGGCCAAAAGCGTGCGAAGAAGTGTAGTGCATAAAATGTAAAGGCCAGGGCCAAGATAAGGATCATTGTCCAGTATTCATGAACTATTTGTTGGGGGGGACCAATTCCGTTGAGACCAGAGGCACATACAGGGCCAAGTGTTGCGCCCGCACTCTGGTGCGCAATCTGTCAGGTGGGAGGAAAGCACATGACGGACAACTGCCATTTGTTGCAGAAGTTTACATAGACACCCCAACAATTGTTTTGTAATTTCTGTAGATCAGTAGGCCGCGATGAGTGAAACTGTTGAAGTTATGAATTGATGATGGAGTGGACCCCAACATATAGAATGCAGACGAAAATGCGAAGACTTGACCCAGCCACAGGGATGGTGCACATGGGATTTCAAGGGCGAGCTCGAGGACAAGGGGGAATTGGGTCGGGAAGGGGCCACAGACAGCTAATGTATTACAATTGTAGAGGACCAGGGAAATAAGCTCGCGATTGTACCAACCATACGAGAATATCTTGTTTGTATTGTGAGTAGTTTGATCATGAAATGGTAGACTGTCCTATGTTGATCGCATAGATGTGTAAGAATCCAACTCAAAATATCCAAATGATGAGGGCTGAACCGTGTGAAGAAGATCCTAACATGAACATGATGCTCAAGAGCGGCGTGACCACAGGGGAGGATAAAGGGAAGCAGCCCAAGAAAAATACATGGGTTCACAAGGCCCCTACAAAGCAACCTGAGTTTGACTTGGAATGTGCAAAGGAGACATTTATGGAAGCTAAGAAGAGCTTCACGAAGGCCTCTACTTCAAGTAGTAAGGATAAACCTAAGCCAGAAATGGATCCTTCTATGCTAACTACCTTTTTAGAGACATGCATAAAGCTATTGCGCGACAATAAGGTAGTCAAAGGACTACAAGAACTGATCACTAGGTGCGCAGGGTCGGGTGAACCATGCATAGTCCAGAAACTAGGAAAGCATGCAATGCACACCGGGAGGGAAATGCAATTAACAACGCAGATTGGAGAATATGAAATGGATCAGGTGATCTTGGACCTGGGATCAAATGCGAATGTGTTACCTAAATAGACATGGGAATGCATGGGCCGGTCCACGTTGCAGTGGTCCCCGATTCAATTACGGATGGCAAACCAACAAAAGATCTTTCCCATGGGAAGGTTACAAGGGATAATAGTGGATATCGAAGGTGCGAGCACACAGATGGAATTTGAGGTAATAGAGATTGTTGATGACATCAACCCTTACCCCGCGTTGCTAGGAATAGACTAGGCCACGGATATGAATGGAGTCATCAACCTAAAGAATTAGAAAATGATATCCGAGAAAAAGTCCCTACGCATAGTCATTCTGCTAGATCCAGCCGAAGGAGTGCACTACACTAAACCCATGCATGATGATGGAAGTGATGATGAGTTGGATTATATCTACAAGATAACTATGCGAGATCAGTATTGGGTGAATTTGACTGCAGATGGACGAATTTTGTGGGAGTGCGCAGGTTCCTGCACCTCGGATTTAGACGAAGAAGATGAACACTAGCATAATAGGTTGAACGAAGTAACAACACTGAGTTGCAACATGATGAATAGATCATTGCGTTGCATAATAGCCCAGACCCGATATCTACCAACATATGATGGATTAACAGCATTGGATGAATTATTGAGAAAGTTTGAGAGCACAGTACCGGAGCAACAACGATTTGATGCATTAAAGTGGGCGCTACGCACTACACCTGCGCGTTGGTGTGGAACACATCAAGGCACTTTTCAAAACTGGAGCAGCTGTAGGAGGATGATGTGGCTATGGTTTGGGGAACCAGAACTATGAATGGAAGATAAATATGATGGAAGCGATGACCTATGCATGCACCTCGTAAAATGGACCAAGGCCTATGGAGAAGAACCTCAGCCTGAATGGGTACACTTTTTCTAGCATACCTTGGATGTCATACCCAGGAACTGGTATACCAAGACAGAACTCCGACATGGTACAGGTGAATGGGATGTCTTGCGCAAGGGGTTTTTGTTAACATTCACATTTGAAGAACCATGGTCAGATACTATTGACGATGCGCTGCAAGCAGTGAAGGCCGCCATCTTCAAAATACCACAGGAACCACAGGAAGTAGTTCAACCAGTATGGTCAACCCAATTAAGCCATGCACTAGAATGTTATAATGTACAGGTAGAGGAGGATGATGATGACCCTCGAAACATTAATATTCTAAAAACGGAAGGGATCTACGAAGTTCGAGGACCGTCAAATGAGGACCCCGACATCACTGCGCCGCTGAAAAAAAAGCAGCTAAACATTGGTACCGACGCGGAGCCGAAATATGCTACACTTGGGGACTATTGGGACGATGCTATGGTGGATAAGGTCATCGAGTTACTCCCCGAATATCAAGATTTGTTCCCAACCAAAATCATGGATTTAAAGGGGATCATTGGCGACTTAGGGATGGTGAAGATTACTCTGAAACCAAACACAAAGCTGGTTAAGCAGGGACCTTACTGGTTGAATCCGAGGTATAAAGAAAAGGTTCGTGAAGAGTTGGACAAAATTCTTGCCACAGGAATAATTGAGCCAGTGGAAGAATCCAAATGGGTGAGTCCTATGGTAGTGTAGGAGAAAAGACAAAAGGGAAAAATTCGAATCTACGTGGACCTCCGGAAGCTCAATGATGTATGTGTTCACGATCCATTCCCGACACCATTTACAGATGAAGTAATGGAAAATGTTGGTGGATAGGAAGCTTACTCATTCACGGATGGTTTCTCAAGGTACCATCAGATCAAGATCACACTAGAAGATAGGAGTAAGACAACCTTCGCAACTGAATGGGGCCGTTTTCAGTACACTGTTATGCCTTTTGGACTGAAGAACGCACCAATGATATTTTTGCGTGTAGTGGTGGCCGCATTCAAGGAATTCATCCACAAGTTTTTGGAGGTCTATTTCGATGATTGGACTATATTTGGGTTAGTTAAAAACCATATAGCGAGCTTACGGTTGATGCTAGATACTTGTCGACGACACCATATTGCGTTGAATCTTAAGAAATGCACCTTCTTCATCCCCTTTGGACATTTTCTAGACCATGTGGTCTGCAAACAAGGCTTGATGGTGGATCCTGCGAATATTGTTGTTATTCTCAATCTGGAAGCGCCGCAAAGTGTCAAACAATTGCGCCCCATGTTGGGACACACTGGTTACAATCGGAAGTTCATTAAGAGCTATGCACAAATCATGGTGCCAATGGAACAGCTGTTGAAAAAGGACACTACATATTCTTGGAATGATGAGTGTAAGAAAAGTCTGGAGGTTCTCAAGGAAAAAATGGCATCCGCTCCCATTTTGGTCTTTCCAAAATGGGACATTGAATTTCATGTACATGTTGATGCGTCGTGTATTGCGCTGGGCATTGTACTTATGCAGGAAGGTGTGAAAGGCATCGATTTCCTAATCATGTTCACAAGTTGGCGGCTGTGCAAAGCTGAAAAGAACTATTCTACTACTAAGCGCGAAGGATTGGCGATGGTATACGCGCTCCAGAAATACCACCACTATCTACTTGGTGGGCACTTTAAGATGTATACTGATCATTCCGCATTAAAATACTTGGTGAACAAGACTGTGTTTGGGGGGCGCATATGTAGATGGCTGCTACTATTTCAAGAGTATGACTTCAAGGTCATCGTAAAGCCGGGATGCTTAAATGCAGGACTAGATAACCTGTCACGAATTGAGAAGGTCAAGGAGCCAACAAATTTGGAGGAAAGACTACTTGATGCATAGCTCTATGCAGTGTGTGTCATGGATGACCACTTTGAAGATATAATCCATTTCTTAACCACAGGGACCACACCACAGGGATATTCAGTCCAATAGAAGAAAGAATTGGTGATACGCGCGACGGATTTTCTGTCATCGCAGGGCACCTCTACAAAATGGGAAATGATGAGATATTATGAAGATATGTACCTGAATTTGAACAAGGATAGATCCTTACAGAAGCACATGGGGGGGCTGCAGGAGGACACTATGCGGGACGGGCGATGACACAGAAGATTCTTCACACCGGACTATGGTGGCCAACCCTACATCAAGATTCGAAAGCATACTCTTGGGCCTGCGACGTATGTCAATGGACTGGAAAACCATTGTGAAGGGATGAGATGCCACTTAATCCACAGATGACACTACAGCCATTCGAAAAATGGGAAATAGACTTTGTGGGGCCGATCAAGCCTCAAGGGAAGACAACTGCGTGCTACATCATCACCACGACAGAATACCTAACTTGATGGGTGGAAACACAACCGGTTAATGACTACACAGCTGCGAAATTTTTGTTCGACAATGTGTTAACACAGTTTGGATGCCCGAAAATTCTAATGAGTGACCGTGGAACGCACTTCTTAAATGAAACTATCAGTGCATTCACCGAGGAGTTCCAGGTGTATCATCAATAGAGTACGCCATACCATCCACAAACTAATGGGACAGTAGAAGCATTCTAACAAGATTATGGAGAATGTGTTGACCAAAGTATGTAATGCACAACGAAATCACTGGGACTTGCACATACCTACCGTATTATGGGCATAACAGATCACATGCAAGAAATTGATGGGTCAGACACCTTCCAGTTTAGTCTATGGCATGGAAGTAGTTATGCCAATGGAGTACATTGTACCCAGTTTTTGGATTGCAGCAATGACAGGCATGGCAGATCATGAAGCCTTGGCAGAGAGGCTCGCGCAATTGGAAGTACTTGAGGAAGAACAATTTCTAGCGGGATTCCATCAATAGGTATAGAAACAACACGAGAAAGATTGGCACAATCGCCATATCGAGTTGCGCACGTTCAAGATAAATGATTTAGTATTGTTGTATGATAGCAAGTTCGAAAAATTTCTTGGAAAATTTAGAATGCAATGGTTGCACCCATATGTGGTAAAAGAGGTCACAGAAGGAGGCACAGTCTAGCTTGTCAAACTGAATGGGGATCCCTTCCCAGAAGAGTAAATTGCAGTCACCTGAAGCCCTACACGGGGGGGCTGGTTGCCTGACTAACTGACCGAAGCACAGTCTCATTGCTATAGATAGTTGAAAAAGAGTGCGGGAAGATAATACAATTTGCTAGGGAGCTGAGCGACAACAGGGGTGCGCGCAGGGTCGGTATGTCACAAGGGTCGCGGTTGTGTAGAAGGGACTGTGCTATTGTGCAGATAAAAGAGGAAGTAACTGTTGGTATCGTTGTTCATGATAAGATGTCCGAGTTAAGGCAAAAAGGAGTGGGCGATGGGCAATTAAGATACAAAGTACGAGCCAGATTCAAAATGATCTACCGTAAATCTAGCATTAATGAGCTATAAAAGGGGGGAACGGTCGAATTTTAATTTCAACAGGCCTATAAATTACAACTAGGCATCCACCAAACAAACCGTGGCATCTGGAGAATTAATTTATTATTCTCTCCAATAAGTATGGACCCATCAAACTTCGACACTGTGGGAGTAAGCCCGGGGTTCTCAACATTGCCAAAAGAGACGCAGGACCTTCTGGACAATGTAATGTTGACGGCTGAGGACGTCGCCTCGAGCTCAATGCCAATGATGGGAAATATACCATAAATTATCAGACAAGTAGCAGGACTGGTCGGGATGCTGCTATGTAAACCATGGTCTGGCAAGCGATCTATGAAAGATAAGGGGAAGACAGTGAATCTTGAGACAAAAGACGGAATCCTGTTTAACAGTTCATCTCTGACGAGCCTTGAAGATTGGGACCTCACGGACAACAACAACTCTCTTGCGAAAATGCAACACAAGCTTCAGCAGACATTGAGTATACTGAACCAGAGATTGCAAGCTTGCTGCTCTTGCACAAAAAGTTCACACGCTTGACATTTCAGCTAGAGGTAAAATCCTATGAGGGGTCACTTTTTGTTAACCTCGCAGAGTAGAATGAGCATAATGAGTTAAGCAAATTAGTAGGGGCAATGGAGCAGGAGCTTGAAGAAGCATTGCAAGAGGCAATAATGGAGTAGCAGAGTGTAGTGCATCACTCCTAGGGATGGTGGACCGCGAAGCCTTGGCAGCGTGACTCGCCGCACCGACAGAGTGACTCGGGATGAGTCACGATGATTGTTTTGGGGGCCTGTTGTGCAGCGGATCCCCCAAGTAACCGTTTTGGGGCTTAAATCCCGCAATTTTTGGTAATGGCATTGTAAAGGTTCCGCGAAGTGCACGGAGTGCGAATTGTAATGAGTCAAGTCAAAGGGTTGTCCGCCTAAAATATTGCAAATTAATATAGAGTGTGTCAGCCTACCCATGGTCTGCAGACCATGGAAATGTATAAATAGAGCAAGGCTTTAAGTGTAGAAGGTAGCTTTTGTTTGGATCTTAAGTATTATGGGTTTTTGAAGGAGATAATCACTCTAAGTCTGTAAGTTCGAGTTGTGGTTGGTAGTAGTTAGAGTAGGCTTTGTAGCTGTCTGCACAGAGGCCTGGTAGAGTTCGTAGCTATGTGCACAGAGGCCTGGTAGAGTCCGCAGCTGAGTGCGTAGGGTGGAATTGGATTGTACTAGGACAGAAGATTAATAAAAGATAAGTGTTTCTAAAATATTGTGCATCTGATTGCAGATCTGTGTGTTTGTTCTTCTGTTATGGTTTTATGCATCTCTTTAAGGTTTATGTTTGTGCGCATTGGTTATAAATATTGAATGTTTGCTTAAGACCATTGAATCAAGTCAGATCTATAGTAATAAAATACTCAAGGTAAGGAATCTAGAAAGTGCCTCCTCACAGAGCTACGCAAAGGCCAGATAGCTGCGCAGAGCAGTGCGAGCTCGCAGGATCGGTTCGTGACCTTTCTAGACCTCGTCAAGACATCCGTAGGGTGTAGAAACCTGGTTCCAGCACCCTCCCATACTACCTCGGGTGAGACCTCACTCCGCAATCCACAGACTGTTGCCGAAAGGTACGGTAGTGTGGGATTTGTTTGGCTAAACACTTTTGAACCTGGGTCAGGCCCCAATAAGCCAACAACTATACCCCTACGAGAGAGGAGAAGATGTCCCTATATTCTTTCATGACTATATCCACCTGCTTCTCCTACGTGGAGGAAGCCTTCCTGGGGTCCATGGATGTGGCTACGATCTTCCCCTTACTTTGAGAGCGAACCAAAAAGAAAATAAATTTCCTAGTCTAGGAGATGATCTTACTGCATTTCTTGACAAAGATCAAATAGGTGGTGGTAGGTGGGGCTAACTCTGGTATTCTATATAACGTATTAACCAAAGAAATAATCATAGAGTGAGGTTTAGACTCATATATAACATGTCACTTCCACAACTATGGTTGTCCTAATAATACATCACAAACGTTGAGATGAGCAACATCACATAATACCTCATCTATGAAGGGCTTGATGTTGTAGGGAAGGCAACACTATTGGCGGACTCAGAGATCTCGTCCTTGGTGAAGCCACTTGATGTTGTATGGTTGTGGGTGTAGTATGGTTAGTAGGCCTAGCCACTTCAAGACCTCTGCTGAAATGAGGTTCTTTTGGCTGCCACTTTTGACAATGTATTGTAGGGGCGAACCCTTCACCCACATTTGTCAGTGATAAGGCACTCCCCTTCATCTGGATTGTCGGGCTCATTCTTCTGGATCATGGCGTGGCAACAGTGGCGCTGGGCTACGCATCAATAATCTGCTTCCCTTTGTCATTCCTCTTGTTAGCTTCTGACTCAGTGTCAGAAAATGCATCTGATTTTGAATCCTTCAACTCGACCACCGATGACTACTTGGCCCGCAACTCACTTGTGTTGTGAGTGGGGCTCTTATGTAACTCACACCACTTTCCTGGGTCCTTCTTTGACTTCGTGGTAGTGTTCTTTTCTTGCATCTTCGACCGCTTGTCTTCGGTCACCCCACCTTGGCTTTGTCCTTTTTCTTTGGATTTGTAGATCCAAAGTCTCGCTTCTTTTGTTTAAAATTCTGCTCGATGTTGAAAATGTATTGGTATGCCATGCCAAGCGAGGAGATGTCCATGAACTCCATCTCATCTTAGATTTACCTGTGTTGGAAGCCGTGATATTTGAGCACCAAATGCCGCTATGAATCCTTGATACCAAAC